>JZKD02S0159461.1:101442-118576 GCA_000966675.3 Picea glauca
TGCACAGACCTATGAGTGCCTTGCAAAATATCTGGAGCTGAGGAAATTGGAAGCACAACTCTAGGAGGCGAAAAAACAGGCATCCATCGTGCAAGCACAGATGAAGCTACTTACTGCAGTTGAGAAGATGAAAATATGATAGGAACAACGTGCAGTCCAACAATATATTACTGCTATCTAGAGAAAATTCATGGAGGTGACACAGAGACTCCATCCAGTGCAAGACCAAGCATGTGTGCCTTTTGAAGAGATCGAAGGCCAAGGCTCACAACTAGATGAACTGGTTGCGACAATGGAACAATGCCTAGAAGGGCATGTTATTGAGCAAGTGATTAAGGAGTTTGTCGAGAAGGAAGCTCTGGTGAAGTGCCAAGTCGAGGCAGCTCAAGCTAAGCTTGGGGCCTTCGAAGAATCCCTGCCCAGATCTAAGTGACTCGGGATGAGCCACATGTGAGTGTTGGGGGACTGTTGGCCCTTGACCAAGTTTTGAGGAAACATTGGTCATGTTTGAACACTTTTTGGACTTTGACAGGCTGGTCGAAGATGGAGCACCCAGGTAGAGCGGAGATCATGTGATATCGTTTGTTTTTCGGGCTTATGGACCCAGCAAAGGGTTTTTAGGGTTTATGTAACGGGTATGGGATGTTGGCCCATGGGTTTACCCATGTTTTAGTCCTTTTTGTAAATGTATAAATAAGTAGATAGCAATGTAAGAAGTACTAGAATCAACTTAGTGCATAACTATTAGCGGCTAATTTCATAGTAGATTAATATTGGCTCAGTGCAAGAAGTTGTAAGTGCATTGTGTAGACAGACTGTGTAAGGCTTTGTGATATCAAGGAGTCGGATCTGTGCCTTGACCTGATTTTGAGGAAGGTGGATCTAGTGCATTGTGCGCAAATCACATGTCCACTATGGAGTTGGCCTCTGTGGCTCTTTTCATAGGAGCATACGAGTGTAAAGAGATCAAAGACTAATAAAGAATAAGAAGAAGTTGGTGGATGTAGCCCCACACTGGGGTGAACCACATATATCTTGCGTTGATGTTCTTTGTGTGATGTTGCGATGTTGTTTATGTTGTTTATATCTTAGTGTATTTATCTTTGTATATGTTGGATGGATGTATGGATGCTTAGTGCTATATTTATGGTAAATGAATGTTATATATGAGCTAATGTTGTGTGCTAAGTGATTGGAAGTGTTAGATCTTGATTATTACAACGTTGCTATGTAATAAGGGTTAAATATGAGATGTAAATGAGGATCATAATATAATGCATGTTGTTGGCTAAGTGCTCTATTAAGTGTTGTAATCACAGATATGTGTCCCATCTTGGTTGTAGACACTTGAGTCCTACAACCCCCCCTGCCTCTACCTCGGGTGAGACTTCATCTGCTTCGCAGGTGTTGTCGAAAGGGTCGGTAGTTAGGGTTTTGTTGGTGCATTGATGAAGCATTGAACCTGGGGTCTGCCCCTGTTCCAACAACGTCTTTCAAGGAAACAGGAGAAATGGTGGTTGCCTGAATTCTTGTCTCCCTCATTATCAGGATTAGACTAGAAAAACAATTCAAAATGATGGACAGAGGACGCACTTGCACACAAATTTTAGAGTATGAAGGGATCCCCTTCCACTGTAGACGTTTCCATGAACATGGGCACATTCTGAGGGATTGTCAACAACCTTTTCATGGTCGTTCTTCAAACTCACCTCCTGCACAAAACTTACCACACCACAAAATCTTTTCCGATTGCAGCGATCTCAATACCAGCTCATCACAATCACCATTAGAGCACCCTCAACTCACAAGAAATAAACAAGAAACCTCAGAGAGAAGATAGACTACCACAGGAAATGAAGTGTAGACACAGGATCTCCCCCAATTGGAAGTATCTCCAGCAACCAACCCCTCCACTGGTCCACTTTCATGCTCACCTCTCCACACTTTGCTTGGTAAGCATGTAACTTATCCCATCCATTTTCCTATCAATAGTTTCATTCACTCTTTTCATTTTTTGAAAACTAGACACTCCCCCCTCTCTGCAAACCCTCCCTTTTCCCTCCCTCACGCCCCCTTGTAACCCACCTTCCCTTCCTCCCTTTCTACCTACTCCTTCATCCTCCCCCACCCTCCTTATCCCACTACCACCCTTTTTCCCCCCTGCCTCTTCCTTTGAAAACCCCTCCTCATCCAACTCTGAGAATTCATTCATCAGATTAAACCTCAGAAACCTCAACATCTTGATTCTAAGTTCCGATGGGACAGGGCTAGGCACAGTATCAGGTATACAAAAATAAAAAAAAGGTCACGACCGTTCTTCCCACCTCTCCAAAGAAAAAAATCATGCCTTACTTGAAATCACTTTTGGAAGACAAAGATCCATTTATGGGGTCGTTAGAGAAACCCAAACCCAACAGGTGTTTCCCCATGAAAATCCTCTCCTACAATTGTCAAGGTTTGGCAAGTCCCAAAATAAAAATTGCGTTAAAAAGGTTGATCACACTACATCATCCTGCTTTAATTCTACTACAAGAAACGATGCATCTGGAAGATATTGTAACCTCAGCCCTTGAATCCCTCTTACCTTCTTGGCAGATCCTTGGGATAGATGCAGCAAGACGCTTGGGTGGCCTTGCAATCGGTTGGTGAAAAAAATCTATCAACTTACAAAACTCTTGGGCATAGGAGTCATTCCTAGGGGCCGATATATTCCTGGAAGGGTTTGTGTTAGAACTCAGGCTTCTAAACGTGTATGGTCCCTACTTTGATCATATCACTTTTTGGGACAATTTCTTCAAAAATAACCTCTTGAAAGAGAAACCTTTGATTCTCGATGGAGACCTAAACCTCTCACTTGGAAATGTTGAAGTGTGGGGACCGTCGGCTCGACCATATCCACTTTATACTTGCCTCTCACACCTCTTAAATGATATGGGATTCATTGATATTCCACCAGCCAAGCTACTGCCCACCTAGCAAAATTTGAGGACTGGAGATGTCAGGGTGCCCAAAATAATTAGATTGTTTTCTTGTTCATGAATCTCTCCTAAAATCCCCCCTTTAGCTAAAACAAGGGATTGGAAGTGAAGGAGACTCATATAACCACCCTATTTGGTTGGAACTAAACTTTGAGCCAAAGAAACCATGCAGTCCTTTCAAATTCAATGAAAACTGGATTGGGTATGAAGAGTTCCAATCTTTGGTCTGAAGAAATTGGAAGTATTATGTTCCACAAGAGAGCTCCAGTACTGGAGTACATTTCGTGGAAAACTTAAAGAGTTTAAAAAAACTAACCTTAACTTGGTCTAGTGGAAAGTGCATTAGAGAAGAAGCAGAACTAAGAAAAATCGAAGAACATCTTGAACATATATCCTACTCTGAGGGAGGAGGATTTCACACTCAACAGTCAAAAGAAAACTTAAGATCACTAGAGACCCGTTGAAAAAATCTCCTGGATGAAAAAGAAGTTGAATGGCGCCTCAAAATTAGAGCCTTTTGGTTGAACAAAGGAGATGAAAACACAAAAAAAATCCACTCTTTTTCAAAAGGGAAGAAGGCCACAAACACTATCTGGAACTTACAATGCCAAGGGGACTCTCCAACCAACTCAATTGAGGATCTAGCACAGCTAGGGATCACACATTTCAAAACTCTCTTTAAAGTCGACTCAAGAGTAAACAATGCAGACATTATTAAATCGACTCTCTACTTCCCCAGTTTTGTGGATGAATATGCAAACAAATATCTCTTTTCTAAAGTTACGGAAAAAGAACTAAAAGAAACAATTCAAATCTTCCAAAAAGATAAAATCCCAGGGTCAGATGAATGGACCATCGAATTCTTTTAGGGATTCTTTGATCTAATAGGAGCCGAACTCCTTTGGGTTTTAGAGTAATCAAGGAAAAATGGGAAGAATTATGCACCTATAAATACAACCTTTCTTGCCCTCATTCCCAAAAAAGATGAACCCCAATCCTTCGATGATTTCCGACCCATCTCTCTCTGCAACTGTCTCTATAAAATTATAGCCAAAATTATTGCGCGAAGACTAAAACCCATCCTCTCAAACAACATCTCAAAAGATCAATTTGGGTTTTTGCAAGGAAGACATATTCATGAAGCTATCGGAGAAGCTCAGGAAACTCTACACAACCTAAAAACCTCAAAATCCACAGGAGCCATTCTAAAAATTGACCTATCAAAGGATTTCGACATAGTAAACTGGTCCTACATTAGACTCCCACTCACTCATTTGGGTTTTGATGTTCCTTTCATCAAATGGATCATGGCCTATCTAAACTCAATCTCTTTCTCTTTACTAATAAATGGGGTAGCCACCCCTTTCTTCCACTCTTAAAGAGTTTTGAGGCAAGGTTGCCCACTCTCACCTCTTCTCTTTCTTCTAGTGGTCAAGTGCCTCAACCGAGCTATAAACCATGAATTCTGCTCCAGGAACCTTACTGGAATCTCGATTTACCCAGGCTACAAAATCACCCACCTTCTCTTTGTGGATGACCTACTAGTTTTCTGCAATGACCGATGATGGGATGTCGAGAAATTGGATGAGATTTAAAAAAAAAATCATCTCGCCATGGGCATGATCATAAATATACAGAAATCAATAGTCACTTTCTATCGGATGTAAGTGGGTACAAAATCTATTTTCAAATCCCTTCTCCCCTTCGAGATTTTGAATTTCCAGGAAGGAATAAAATACCTTGGTTTTCACTTAAAACCAAATGATTATCGAAAGCTGGATTGGTGATGGCTGCTAGAAAAACTAGGAAACAGATTAAAAGGCTGGATCTTCAGATGGATATCAAGAGAAGGAAGGCTCACTTTGACAAAATTGGTGCTAGAAGCCATCCCTGTCTATTTGATGTCTCTAGCTTGGATCCCCAAAGGATTACTAGAAAAATCCATAAAAATATATTTTTGCTTTATGTGGTTTGGCACACAAGAAGATTTCACAACTCCTTGGGCCAAATGGGATATTTTAGCTTGCCCCAAAACATTGGGGGGATGGGTTCCAATTTATTTTTTTCTTGTTTGCAAAATCCGTGGTATCCAAATCTGGTTGGAGATTACTCACCACATACATTCTTTGGCCAACTATTATGATAGAGAAGTACATAAGACCGAATTCTCCTTAAGACTGGATTCGAAAACCTGGAAAAAAACTCACAAATGGCTCCATTATTTGGAAATCCATCCAAAATTCTTTTCAGGTAATTTTTGATGGACTAGCATGGAAAGTGGGAAATGGATCCCTCTTATGAATAGGAATCGACCCCTGGTCGGGCAGTGGGGTCAATCATTCACTAAGGCCTGAATTGATTGAATTTCTTCATAAACAAGGTATTTACTACCTCACATAGGTATCAGACCCTACACCACAAACATATGGCATCAAGGCTGGAAAAATGTCGAAGCCCTTGGGTTATATGAACCCCTCTCATAACCTTGGAATAGATACATTTTGTCTCTCCAATCCAGCCACATACGTATCACAGAAGAAGAATATAAACTCATATGGAAAAAAAATCCTCTTGGGAATTACACACCAAAGCTGGGATATATCACTTTAAATATTGATCTGCAACAAGGAGAAACAACATGGTGGTGGAGAGGACTCTGGAAAATAAAGTGTCCCCAAAAAGAAAAAAATTTCATGTGGTGTGTACTCAATAATAAAGCCCCCACTTGGAACAACATGAGGAAAAAAATCATTGAAGGACCTAGATGGTGTGCCCTCTGCAAAAAAGGAACTGAAAACAACAATCACCTCTTCATCCACTGTCACTTCTCAAAAAAGGTCTGGCAAGACTCCTCTCTACTTTTAAAACAAAGACTCACCTAGGAGGGTTCTTCGGTTGAAACAGATTGGCAACACTGGATACAACAAAAATACCACAGGAACGTACTAGAACTACCCTTTCTCATTGATCCAGGTGGATATCGGTGGCCACCCACCTATTCCACTGGCTCGAAAAACATTTTTCCACCTTGGCAGTTTTTTTACAGTTTTTTGGGTTCCAAACTTTCGGGGTCATTTTGAGGCCCTAAACAATGTTTTCTGGGGATTTGGGGCCCAGGTGACTAACAAATTTTTTTACATGGGCTAGAAAAAAAATGTTCTTCTCAATTAGAGCTTTCCAACGAGCTACCATGTGCCTAAAACAGATATCATAGGAAAAAGTTACGACCCCAAGAAGTTGATGTACTAACTTACCCAAACGAGGCCCACATGACTTTTGGCGCTTCATCTCTTAGGGTTAGGTTTTTTGATGTCTAGGGTTTTTGACATTCCTATTTATTGTAAAAGGGCCTTCATATCCTCATTTTAATCATCTTCTTGTGACTGAGTGCAGCCGTCACATCTCTTCTGAGAGATAAGCCACCACCATTCCAACAAGCTTGTTTTCCGCTGCATTTTACAGTTTCAACTTATTTCCTTATTGAATCAAACTAGTTTTACTGTATCTTTGTTATTCTTTGTTAAGCATGTTTAAATAATTTGTATTCATTTCATTCTGGTCATAAAATTTGGATCAATGGTATCAGATCGGTCTGCTCCATGTCGTCTTAATGCATGTCCCCAACGAGGTCAGGGTACAAAGAATTGGGTCTCGAGCTTGTTTCTCTTGAGGACAAAGGCTCTCGAATGCCCAAGCAACCTCTCATGCCAGGAGAAAGAAAGATGATGGGAAAGGAGATCCTTTCAAAAATTTTCTTGAGGAATCTCTCACACAACAGAGGAACGAGATGATGGATAGTTTCGCGCAAATCCTTCGGCGGCTACCAACAGGTGATGCATCTTCCTAGAGCGGAGGTGTCGTCCCCTTCAAGGTACAAATCAACTTTGATATTCCTATATTTGAAGTTCAGATAGACACAAATGTTGTAGACAAGTGGTTGAATCTACTAGAAGGGTATTTTTCTGTCCATAACTTTTCAAATAGAGAAAAGATTACTTTTGCGCTCCTCAAAGCCATTCCCCATGTCAAAGATTGGTGGGAAACTTTCTGTGAGAAAAAGGAAATAGAGGAACCCTCATTATTTACAGTCGCGTCCACCTCGGAATCCTTCAGGGATGCTATTAAGGAACAATACTACCCTTTCATAAGTTATGATGACTTGTATACCAAATGGACCACACTGCGGCAAGAAAGAGACTAAGCAGTGCCAGAGTTCACAAATATCTTCCATACCTCGCACACCAAGCTGGGTATCAAATATTTAGAGCGACATCTGGTGCTCAAGTATTGTGGTTCTATGCATAGATACATTCATACCAAAATGGAATTTCTGGATATCTCTTCCTTGGGTGCATCCTACCGATATACCATCAAAATTGAGCATAATCTCAAACAAAAGATGCGACAATTTGGGCCTGAGAAACCCCTCACAGCAAAAGCCAAGAAAGGATGGCCCCAACCCATAGAAAAAAGGACAGAGAAAAGATGGACAATATCAAGACAACCATTCCAAGCCGCAAGCAAAGAAGGACACCAAAAAGACAAAGAAAGATACCGGGAAGTGGTGTGACTTCCATAAGAGCCCTTGGCATAACACTGTTGATTACCACTCAAAGCAGTCATTGGTGGTCGAAGTGAATGCCTTTGAATCAGATGTGGGTTTTGACTCTGAGTCAGAACCAGAAAGGGGAGTATGGATCATTGACATGGAACCTAGTTCCACCGTTGCTACCACCAAGCTCCATCCTGGTGAACCAGACGATCCAGAAGAAGGCGAGTGCCTCTTCCATTCACAGATGTGGGTAAATGATCCAAAAAGATCTTTTAAACGACAATGGTTGAGTTATTTTTCCTGAGTTAAATTGTCATTTAGGAAATGAATGAAAGAGGAAGAATTATAGAGGAAACATAACAGCCATAAGATAATATACATATATGAAGATATGAATGAAGAACAACAAACCATAAAACACCAAAAGTGATAACGGAGTTCAGCAATCTCGCCTACGTCTCTGAGCCTTTGTCTCAGTGGGTGAGGATTTCTTATTTTTGTTTGAAGCTTTAAATGTACATCATGAAAGTTCCAAGGGATTACAACAATGAGCTGGTCATTTTCTACCAGATCTCAAGAACCCATAAAAAATGACGTCACTAAAAACGAATGAACGAAGTTCCCAGAAATCGCCCGCAAAGGTGCGCTCCTCAATAGCTTCCCTACATAAAAATGGCTTTGCCTCAACAATTCAATAGCATTTTTCTGTTATGAATTCCCTCTATGGATTCAAGAGCCTCGTTTATATAGACTTGAAGTGGGTAACAACCTCCCAACTTCTCCCCAATATCTGGCCTCAAAAAGGGCCCACAATCCCCCAATATTGGCCAAAATCCCCAAAAACTATTGAGAAAATCACTGAAAATCATATAACATAGTTAAAAATACCCAAATTCGCAAATATATTGGGCACAACCCCTTACACGTGAGCTCCTGGTCCTATGGAGGGTTTCCATGTGCCTAGGCACTAAGGCTTGGTCTATTGGCCCCCTATTCATTCGGCTCTGGGTCATGTGGCTTGGTCATGTAACCTCGACCTAGTCCTCTGCATGCGCCCCCTTATCTGGTGTAGCCTCTGTTCTGCAGGACCTGGTCACAGGCTAGCTTCCCACCGATCGAGGCCTAACCAAAATTTTCCGCACTAGTCAGTTCAAAAGGGGAAAGGGCCCCATGGTTTAACACGTACCACCACAACCCGAGCGATCCGCCCCTTCCCACGAAACCATCGGCTTTTACATGAGGTTAGGGGTTCGAATCCCCCTATCTCATAATTTTTTTTTACCTGGCCATCATTGGGCATCCGCAGGGTGCCACGTGGCACCACCTGATTGGGCCACGTGGTGACCCAGGATTGGACCACATCAACTGTTGTACATCCAGTCACCCTGCCACCTGTCTGACACGTTATCAGTCTGTACGCTCAATCACCCTGCCATGTGTCAGTCTGTATGCCCAGTCACCTGCCCATCTATCGTTCATATGCTACATTTCCATCTGTCATTGGGCCACGTCACTGTACAGACTGTCACGTGTCATCTGTATGGTGACACATGTCAAATCCGTACAGTGCCAACTTAGCCCAAAAGTGATGAAAATGAGTGACACGTGTCACCTCCTGGTGACACCACGTCATCATGATGATGTCATAATGATTTCATCATCCTGATGTATTTTGACATCACCTGTCGTACATGCTGACGTCAACGTTGACTTTGACTAGGTTGACTTTTTGTCTGTTTGGCGAAATGAACAAAACGCGATATCTTTCGCATACGATGTCGGTTTGAGCCCGTTCAAGTTGTGTTGGGTTCGTATCAATGAGGCCTACGCACATGTCCATTTTGAAGAGATTATGATCATTTTTAGTTTTAGGCCTTCCTAGACGCCATCTTGGCTCTGGATCCAATTCTAGATCACACCTCCCCACTAAATATCTTTTGGTCCTCCAAAAGGTTACAAAATGGACCTTACTGATTACATACTCTTAAGGACAAAAAAAAAAACTATGTTGTACAAAAATGATGTTATAACAGGTCATCATTTCAACATGCATGATTACATTAATGGAAGCAAAATACAATCAAGATCTGACATCCACTTCTAGCAAAACCAAGTGGTTGGTTTCTTTCCTTCATGGTGTTCCTATTTCTTCATTGGTAATGCCTCTTCCTTTGTGAGTACATGCGTAATCCTTTTGTCTTCTTTGGATGAAGCTCGAAATTAAGCTTCCAACATTTATCCTTTTGATGTCCACCCCTGTTGCAATAAGTGCAGTGGTTTTTTGGCATCCAGACTTGTTTTCCCTTCTCTTTCTTCCATTGTGGAGTTGAGTCTTTATGTCGTGTTTCCTTCGTAGTCGACATAAACTTCATGTACAAATATTTTCTCTTCCAACACTTGGCAACACAATGATTGGGTGAATGACAAAAAGTAAAAGGATACATATTCCACAAGTTTCGGATTACATGATTATTATAATAAAAAAGAGATTTGGAAAAATCATGACCATTATACCTTCCTTGCTGATCTTCACTTTGCTTTGGACGTGACTTGCATTCACTATCACCATCAAGGAGTGATACACCATCACCTTTCGTGAATCGATCCTGCAATGACTTAAGCTGGTCCTTTGAAGCATTACTTGATTTCGATGTTTTGGAGAATGCTGCAATCTCATCTTCACCATATCCCAATCCTAAATAATGAGGTCTTTCCACAACCTCAATGGCATTAACGATACCTTGGCCTTTATTTCCAAGGCTCCTTCCTTCATAACCCATCTTGGTTAGCAATTTCAAACCTATACCTCTTGTATGTTTTTCAAATGCTCCAAAAGAACTATCTTGATGGGAACAATGAGAAATTGATGAATGACTTCCACTGCATACCTCAGAGATGTTTTCTGAATTCGGTGTAGAAGGAAATTCCTTCAATTCTCCTTCTCTTTTGTTGTTCTTTGAATATTTCCCTTGAACCAACCTCTTTTGTTCCAAGTAATCTTCATACAACACTTTCACCATCTTGTGCATGGCAAAGTGAGTTTTTTTCATATCCTTCTCATCTTGAGAAATTCCCTTTGTAGAATCCATTTTCTTAGTAGTCATGCAAACTCAAAATCCAACTGTCAACTAGCTTTGATACCACTTGATCCGAAAAGATATTTTTAACGACAATGGTTGAGTTATTTTTCATGATTTAAATTGTCATTTAGGAAATGAATGAAAGAGGAAGAATTATAGAGGAGACATAGCATCCATAAGATAATATATAGATCTAAACATAAGCATGAAGAACAACAAACCATAAAACACCAAAAGTGATAATGGAGTTCGTCAATCTCGCATATGTCTCCAGGGATTTGGCTCAATGGGTGAGGCTGTCATATTTCTGTTCAAAGATTTAAATGTACATCATGAAAGTGATAAGGGGTTATGAAAATGATTTGGTCGTGTTCTACCAGATATCAAGAACCCATCAAAACTGACAGCACTGAAAACAGATGAATGAAGCTCCCAGAAATGGCCTGCAAAGGTGCGCTCCTCAATAGCTTCCCTACATAAAAATGGCTTTGCCTCAACAATTCAACAACATTTTATTGTTATGAATTCCCCCCATGTATTCAAGAGCCTCTGGTTTATATAGAATTGAATTGGGTAACAACCTCCCAACTTCTCCCCAAGATTTGGCCTAAAAAAGGACCCAAGATCCCCCAATATTGGCCAAAATCCCCAAAAACTACTGAGAAAATCGCCGAAAATCATATTACATAGTTAAAAAAACCCAATTTTGCAAATATATTGGGTGCATCCCCTTACACGTGAGCTCCTGGTCCTATGGAGGGTTTCCATGTGCCCAAGCACTAAGGCCTGGTGCGCTGGCCCCCTATTCATTTATCTCTCGTTCATGTGGCCTCGCCCTAGTCCTCCGTGCACACCCCCTTATCCAGTGTAGCCCTTGTTCTGCAAGACCTGTTCACGGGCTAGCTCCTCGTTGACTGGGGCCTAACCAAACTTTGTGTCACCCATCAGTTCAAAGGGGGAAAGGGCCCCATGGTTTAACAAGTACCACCACAGCCCGAGCGGTCCGCCCCTTCCCACAAAACCGTCAGCTTGTCTGTGATATCAGGGGTTCTAATCCCCCTAGCTCATAACAAATTTTTACCTGGTCGTCAATGGGCATCCGTAGGGTGCCACATGGAACCACCTGATTGGGCCATGTGGTGACCCAGGATTTGACCACATCAACTACCATACATCCAGTCACCCTACCACATGTCCGACACATCATCAATCCGTATGCCCAGTCACCCTACCATGTGTCAGTCCGTACGCCCATTCACCTGCCCAACTATCGTCTGTACACCACGTGTCCATCTATCATTGGGCCACGTCAATGTATGGACTGCCACGTGTCATCCATACTGTGACACATGTCAAATCTGTAAAGTTCCAAATCAACTCGAAAGTGACAAAAATGAGTGACACGTATCACCTCCTGATGACACCATGTTAGCATGATGACATCATGCTAACATCACCTGTCGTACATGCTAATTTCAGCATTGACTTTGAGCAGGTTGACTTTTTTCCTGGTTGGCGAAATGAAGAGAACGTGATATGTTTCGCATACGACGTCTATTTGAGCCCGTTCAATTTGCATTGAGTTTGTATCGATGAGTCCTACGCACACATCCATTTTGAAGAGATTCTGAGCATTTTGATTTTTAAGCCTTCCTGGACCTCATCTTGGCTCCATATCCAATTATGGATCAATAAAAGGTACCTCGTTGCACTTGATCGTTGATAGTGGTAGCCAGAATAACATTATATCAATAGAGGTCATCAAGCTCCTGGCCCTACCGACAAAGTCTCACCCACAACCCTACACCATTGGATGGCTCCGCCAAGGAAGCGATCTCCTTGTCAACCAACAATGTCGACTGTCGTACGACATCAAGCCCTTCAAAGACGAGGTATTGTGTGATGTTTCTCCTCTAGAATTTTGTAATGTTCTTTTGGGCCAACCTTATTTATGGAATCATCATGTTGTATATGAGTCTAGGCCTCGTAGTGTTATGATTACTTTGAATAGGAAATTGTACAGGGTACCCGACGTAGTCCCTCCTAGTGTTATTTCCTTGATCTCTTCCAAGCAATGCAGGAAGGTCATTTCTCAAACCGGGAAATTTGTCTTGTTCATGATTTTCTCTCGAAGTGAGCAAAATATCGCAGCCACATCCAAGGCCTCCCTGGCCGATCTCTCCACACAACAGAAGCAAGTGGATAAGGTCGTGGAAAAATACTCATATATCTTCTCCTCTCCTACCAAGGTACCTCTACACTTCCAGGTCAAGCATCGCATCGATCTGACCCCAAGCGCACCACTACCCAATGGGCTAGTCTACCACCGCTCTCTGTTAGAAAATGAGGAGATCAAGAGGCAGATCCAAGAAATTCTCCATAAGGGGCACATCCATCCCATATCATCACCTTGTGGGAGCCCAATAGTGTTGGTGTAGAAGAAAGACGGGACCTCCTGACTCTACATTGATTATCGGACCTTGAATAAAATCACAGTCTGAAACCGATTCTCGATTCCCCGAATAGAATACCTCCTTGATCAACTCACGGCGGCCAAATACTTTAGTAAGATTGATCTGAAGTCTGGCTACGACCAAGTTCCAATAGAATAAACAGATGTATGGAAGACCGCCTTCAAGTCAAAAGAAGGTATTTTTGAATGGCTGGTCATGCCCTTTGGTTTGACAAATGCTCCAACAACTTTTATGAGGATGATGGAAAATATCCTATGAACTTTCACCAATACTTTTGTAGTGGTGTATCTGGATGACATCTTTATCTACAACAAGACTTGGGCATAACACTTGCAGCATATTTAGCAGGTTCTGCACACCCTACGACAGAACAAACTATATGCAAAAATGATCCTTCAGCATGGACAAGGTCCATTACTTAGGCTACATCGTTGATCAACATGGTGTGCATGTGGATCCAGCCAAGATCCAGGTCATCTGTGACTGGCCAGCCCCAACCACACTCACTGAACTTTATATCTTCTTGGGCCTCGCCAATTTCTATCATAGGTTCATGTTGGGATTCTCTCATATCACATTAGCCCTCAGCCAAGTAACTAGGGGTGGTGGTAAGGAAAAATTTGTGTGGGGCTTGTCCTAACAATGAGCCTTCGATGACTTGAAGAAGAATTTATGCTCATCCCTACTACTTTCATTACCGGACTTGCAACATCCCTTTGAGATCGATACATATGCTTCAAACTATGATGTGGGCACCATTCTCACTCAACACGGCTACCCCGTGGCATATCATAGTGAGACACTATCAAATGTTGTCCGTAAGTACCCTACTTATGACAAAGAAATGTACTCCATTGTGCAGGCCTGCTACTAGTGGAGAAATTACATTCTTGGGAAGGAGATAGTCATCCACATTGATCACAAACCACTACAGTTCATGTTGACCCAAGGAAAATTGCAAAATGATCGCCATCAGAATTGGTCCACATACTTACAATAGTTCCACCTCAACATCAAGTATAAAACAGGAAGTACCAACCAAGTTGTTGATTGCCTCAGCCGACCTCCAGTCGCGACACTCACCACGTTGCTAGAGTCTTGTGACCACTAGACCTCCAGATGGCCCCACCTCTATGAGATAGACCCTGACTACTCCACCACCTACCAAATGTTGGGCGCCAACTTAATGGTCGCTAATTTCCATATTCTAGGCCATATCTGTGTTCCGTCAAGCAAGCGCGCAAAGTTCATTTGGGAATCTCACTACAGTCGGGTGGCATGACACTTTGGCATCGAAAAGACAGTGGCGGTCCTGCAGAAACATTTCTACTAGATGAAACTTGAACATGATTTAGGTAAGTATATCAGGTCATGCACTGCTTGCATTATTTCCAAACCAACCACTAACAAACAGGTCATGTACACCCCTCTGCCTACTCTTGACAGGTCGTGGGAATCCATCTCAATGGACTACATGTCAGGCCTCTTGTCCACCAAGAGGGGAAATTATTGTGTTTTTGTGGCTGTTGATCGCTTTTCCAAGATGGCAATTCTAGCAGCTTGCAAGAAGAACATCATAGTAGAAGCCACTGCCAAGCTCTTATATGAACGAGTATGGGTACATTTTTGGATCCCACAAACCATTATTTCAGACCATGACAGTCCGTTTCTCAGCACATTCTGGTCGAGCCTCTAGTCACTACTGGATACCAATCTCACCAAATCCACTACATTCCATCCCCAGACAGATGGCCAAACTGAGGTCGTCAATCGGATGGTCGTACATATCCTGCGCATGTACAATTCAAAACACCCTTGCACATGGGATGAGATTCTTCCCTATGTCCAACATAGCTACAACCGAGCCCTGCATAGCTCAATTGGACACAACCCCTTTCAAGTGGGTTTGGGATTCCAACCATTGGACCCCATGGATGTTTCACTACCCCTGGTGACCACCTTGACCGACTCGTCCCCTTCTCCACCAGAAGCTGACAAAGACACCTAGTTCATTGAGCAGATCCATCACATCCGCCAATAGGTTCAGGATATTTTACAAAAGTCTAATGCCAAGTACAATCAACACCATGATCAACATCAGGTGCAACATAAGTTTCAGGTGGGCGACAAAGTTTGGTTGCACTTGCAGAAAGAACGCCTTACAGGGTCCCATCAAAATCTTTACCCACTCCATTATGGGTCGTACACCATCACCAAGGCTATAGGTGACAATGATTTTGAGCTCAACATTCCCCCTTTCCTTGGCCTGCACATAGTCTTCAATGTGACTCTCCTTCAGTCATATTTCCCACCATTATTGGACACCTCAGAGATAGCAGAGCAGTTGACACCAACCAAGATCAACCTTGACTACATGAAACATGCATCCAGTGATCAGATTGTGGAGACACAAATCAAGGGCACTCGACAACAAAGGATCTAGCTTTATTGAGTTGTCAAAGCAGGGCAACTCCCGCACCAAGGCAAGTGGCTCACCCCGGGCCAAATTCAATAGAAATTTCTTCATTTGATGGAGGAACTCAACGCAATGGAGACCATTTATTCATAAGGAGGTAGGATTGACCTAGGTGGATATCGATGGCCACCCACCTATTCCACTGGCTGGAAAAACAATTTTCCACCTTGACAGTTTTTCGACAATTTTTCGGGTTCCAAACTTCTGGGGCCGTTTTGAGGCCCTAAATGACGTTTTTTGGGGATTTGGGGCCCAAATAATTATTAGACGCATTGGCTTGGGCTAGAAAAAAATCGTTCTTCTTGATTAGACCTTTCCAACGGGCTATCGTGCGCCTAAAATGAAGATTGTATGCAAAAGTTACGACGTCGGGAAGTTGATGTACTAACTTACCCAAATGGGGCCCATGTGACTTTTGGCACTTCATCTCCTAGGGTTAGATTTTTGGATGTATAGGGTTTTTTACATTCATGTTTATTGTAAAAAGGCCTTCAGAGCCTCATTGTAATCATATTCTTGCGAATGATTGCAACCGTCACATCTCTTCTCAGAAATAATCCTATTGAATAGAAAACCAGTTTTATTGTATCTCTGTTATTTTGTGTTAAGCATATTTTAATAATCTGTATTCATTTCGTTCTTCTCATAAAATCTGGATCAATCATATGTTGGGGGATCTAGCTAGCACACAACAAGGAGATATTTCAAGTCAAACCCTCCCTCCCCGAAATTATAGTTGCCAAATGAATTGAAATTCTCTCACAATTCCCACAAGAAAAATCTTCCCCTCCCACCTGCTCTGCCCCACCTCCTTCTATTGATTCTTCAAAGACATGGGGCTTATTTTGACAGAGCCTCACAAAATCAACTCTACGGAGGAGGTGCATCTCTTTACCTCTCCAACATAAACTTATTCAAACTAAAAATGGGACTGGGAACTGGAACAAACAACTCTACCGAACTCTTGGCCTTAAAACTACTTCTACAATTTGTTGGGGAAAAAGGGGTCCAAAATCTCCAAATCTTTGGAGATTCTAAAAATGTAATCAATTGGGCTAGCAAATAAAAATTCTTCCAAAACATCCTATTGCAACCAATCTTAGAGGAAATCTTCAGACTAATACACACCCTTAATGAATAATCTTTCAAACGTGTTTATAGGGAATGAAACTAGCTAGTTGATTCTCTCTCAAAAGTTGGACTACATCTTCCACTTGGAACATGACACATCTTGGAAAAAAAGGATGAATACGCATCAAAGTTCTTCCATCACCCCTTTACAGAGGCCTTGGATTAAAACTGCATCCAATACCTTCTCTGTTATTTTGAAAATTTTGGAGAACTCTGTACTATCATAAGAAGATCGGCATTGGCATACGTGCTTTGCCACTCACAGACAACTACAGGTTTTCTGCAAATCTGATCAACATTAATATATATGTATCACTCAATGTACTATAATCTCTCATTTTTAAGATAGAAGGACAACACACTTGATGAAAATCATATGGAAAGTGCATAACACAATACAAAATGTAATTTTGTCTCTACATATGAATTAAATTATATATATA
>JZKD02S0159461.1:119007-130195 GCA_000966675.3 Picea glauca
TATATATATATATAATTTCACATGTTTTTCACTCCCAATGCCCGAAGTCCCAATAATTTCAAAATTATTAAGAGGTTGACCATGGGTGGATTAATCCCATTCAGTGTGTAATCCTTCAGCCTTCGATTCATTCTCCGGTTCACTCTCCACTTAAAACCTCCAAAGTCTCGAAGCCTCAAAGCTTCGAAGTACATTAAGAAAAATGGAAATTAGTTTCCTTATTCCATACTTTTTAAAATAATAAAATAAAATCATATTCAGTATGGAAAATTTCTCTATTTAAAATATGGTTTATAATTTATCTTCCCCACATGTAAAGGAGTAAACTGTATTCCTATTTCTTTGCTTTACTTCCCTTTCCTATATTTAAGGAAATTGGCCTTAAAACGAGGATTTTCCCCTATAGAAAATTATGGTTCTTTTACTAGTAGTTACAGCTCCCCAATTTAAGGGGGTTCCTTCCAAGTTTGTAGGTATTTTATCCCATAATTAGCATAAGTGTTTATTAAAGTCCATAATTAGCATAAATGTTTATTAAAGTCCAATTAAGTTTTTCGGAGCTTTTGTATTTTAACAAATTTAAGTAATTCCTCATTTATAAATAATTTTAATGTCTAATAACATTTGTACTATTTCCCAAGATCCGCACAAAGTGAAATGCCAAAAGAAAGGGAAGAGCCAAGCTACACCCTTCATTGTAAAAAATAAAGAGGCTAACCCAGAAGAGGGGGGGTAGATGATGAAATCCAAATATAGTTGGATGACCACGATCTAGCGGACATCGATCTTGAAAAACTTGAGGAAGCCCTCAATGAAAAGGATTTGCAAGCCCTCCCTGAAGAGAAACTTCGCAAGGTCCATAATGTCTTTCCAGACTCCATAGTCGGATCCACAACAAGGTTGGGTATAGTCACATATCCAAGCTCAGGCTCAAAGCGAATGCCACGGGGAAACAAAAGAAGGGGACAAAAATTAGCCCAACAACTTATCAAGGAGGCATGAAATATCATTCTCAACTCTGGGTAGATCCAAAAGCTCTCAGAGGGATACCTCCACCCAACTCCATAATCATTATGATGAAGATCATCACCTGGAACATCAGAGGACTCAATGGTATATTCAAACAAAGAATCCTCTGAGACTGTATCAGGGAAGAAAATCCAGATATCCTTTTGCTACAGGAGACAAAATTTGCAGGAACAGAAGCATAAACCATATTCCAACGTAGTTGGCGTGGGTGTGACTTCATACACATTGAATCTGTAGGAGCATCTGGGGGACTAGGTATTTTATGGAACCCCAACACTATCACCCTAAGTAGACCCTTCTCCACTATAGGCATGATCACGACCCACTTCTCGGTCACAGGGTCGAATCAGGAAGGTGATATCACAAATGTTTATGGACCTCAGAGCCAATAGGACAAAGACCACCTCATAAAACAGATAGCTCACATCAAAACCCTTATGAGCACGCCCAATTGGATTCTAGGGGGATACTTTAACATGATATTGACGCTGGAAGAGAAAAAAGGAGGAACTAAATTCCTGGAGCCAGATAGCGGTAAGTTCAAAACCCTTATAAACCAGCGAAATCTTGTAGACATTGAAAATCGTAATGGCACTTTCACCTGGTCCAATCGCAGGTCGGGACACCAGCAGGTGGCATGTCGTCTTGACTTCTTACTTGTAGCATAAGAACTGATAGAAAGGGATCCTGCCATGGAAATCCTCATTCTCCCAAAGGCAGGATCGGACCACTGGTCAATTTCCTTTTGCCTAGAGACAGGGGCAACACCAAAATACAAACCCTTCCGATTTGAGAAAATTTGGCTATCACACCCTGACTTCCATCGGCTTGCAAAGTCTTGGTGGGCCCAGACAGAGATAGATCATGGTACCTGCATGTACAAATTCTAGCAACGCCTCAAAAACTTCAAAAACTCGCTGCAGCTTTGGAATAAACACACCTTTGGAAACATATTCCAAAGTATGCAGGATATAGAAAACAGATTAGCATAGTTGCATAAAACATTCATCTCAGGAACCATAACCACTTCCTTAATGAAAGAATAAGATGAGCTTCAAGCAGAGTTAGAGGAAAGGAAAAAGCAAGAAGAAATTTTGTGGCGCTAGAAATCCAGAGTCCAATGGCTCAAAGAGGGCGAGAGGAACACAAAGTTTTTCCATTGAGCCATGGTGCACCGTTGATACATCAATTGGATAACACATTTGGAGGATGCCCAAGGAAATCCAATCAGAGAACACACCCAAATCGTTGAAGAATTAAACACATACTACAAAGAAATTCTCACAGAAACCAACAAGGATAGAATGACAGTGATCCAGAGGGTAACCAGGAACATACCCTCCCTTGTGACTCTGAAACATAATGACGCTTTGATGAGACCCATCACACAAGAAGAAGTGGACCAGATAGTTAAAGGAATGCCCTCAGGAAAAGTGTTGGGCCCAGATGGATTCACCACTGAATTCTTCCACCACTGCTAGGATTTAATCAGGGAAGAGGTCTGGCAGGTTGTAAAAGAATCTTGAACCTCAGGCCAAGTCCTCTTTGCCCTCAATTCCACCTTTCTCACTCTCATACCGAAAGAGGAGAGGGTCACTCATCCTAAGAAGTACAAACCAATTTCCCTTTGCAATTTCATCTAAAAAATCATTACAAAGGTGATAGCAACGTGTCTCAATCCAATCTTTCCTTTTGTCATCTCCAAAGAACAAGCTAGATACGTAGAAGGATGAAAAATAATGGATAGCTTCATCCTTGTTCACGAGGTAATACACTCTCTCAAGACGACCAAAATCCTAGGTATTCTCATCAAACTTGACCTTTCAAAAGATTTTGATAGAGTCAGCTGACAATACCTTCGCACCATGCTAGAAGCTTTTGGGTTTGACCATCAATGGGTAAACTGGATCTTAAATCTCACTTCTTCAGCCTTCTTCTCCATTATTTTAAATAGTGTGCCTTCCCAACCCTTCTCTCCTTCTAGAGGCATCAAGCAAGGAGACCCCCTTTCACCTTTTCTCTTTGTACTCATGGCGGAAGGGCTAGGATGCTACATCAAGACTGCAGTCTTGGAAGGTTCCCTTAAAGGCCTACCCTTACACAACATCTAGCTGGCACCCTCGCATAGACAATTTGTTGATGAGACCCTCCTCATGAAAACACCCACCGCAGGAGAGGCCAACAAGCTCAACTCCATTCTCTCTAATTTTGTGGAAGCCTCAGGCATGGCCCTCAACCTCGACAAGTTCAAACTCTGCTTCTTCAACACTCCAATAGTGGTCCAGAATCATATTTCACAACTCCTTGGCATACCCAAGAGCTCCCTTCTGTCCAACTACCTGGGCATCCCCCTTACTGGAGTGTCGATGCGCTCCATTTCTTGGGACATTCTGCTTCTCTCCATCTCCAACAGGCTCAATAACTGGACCTTTAGACCCCTTAATATTGTGGCCAGATTGGTGCTTCTCAAGTCAGTCCTACAAACACTACCAACCTACCTCTTCACAGCCCTAGCATCACCTAAGATGGTCATTAGATCCATCAAAAACCTCCAAAGAGTCTTCTTATGGCATGGACATCAACCTAACAAGAAATGGGCTTTGGTCGGATGGGACAAGATTTTCAAGCCCAAAGCTCTAGGAGGACTAGGACTCCATGACCCAGGAAAGCTCAATCAAGTTATGGGAGCCAAAATGTGGTGGAGATGGCTAAAGACCTCCACAGCCTTATGGGTGAAAATCTAGAAACAAAAGTATGCACCAAACACTCAAGCAGACCAACTAATCAGACACAATGACCAAATACAGGGCTCTAACATCTAGAACACGACATGGAAAAATAGAGAGCTAGTTCAGAAATATGCTTTCTAGGAGATCAGGAATGGGGAAAGTGCACTTTTCTGGCAGGACTCTTGGAAAAAACAAGCACCTCTGAGCGACCTGGAAGAAATCAACCCCCTCAGGCAGGTGCTACACCAAAATACCTTATGAAGGGTGAAAGATCTTTGGAGAACCGCAGACTGAAGCCTGCCTTGGAGACAATGGAAAAATTCTACCAGGGAGCTGCAACTCCCAGAGGACATGGACCTACAGACCTGACAACACTTTGCAAGCGACAGGAAAATCCCCACGCGAGAGGGTTCGGACATTCTCATATGGGGGCACTCCACCACATGTAACTTCTCATTCAAAGAGGCTCACTACATGCAAGGAAACTACCAGAATGATGATAAGGAGAGTATCTAGAACAAGGTTTGGAGCCCCGCACTCTAGCCCAAGGTGTTCACCTTTTTATGGCTCATAGTTCATAACTGTGTCCTCACTTGGGACAACCTCAGAAAAGGGGCTTCATCGGACCCTCAATCTCCACGTTATGTCAGCAATAAGAGGAAACGATGGAGAATCTCTTCAATAGATGTCACTACAACAAGTGCATCTAGGACCAAGGATCTCAAGCAATGTGTAGGTTGAACTGAAACAAGAATATCATCAGAGATACCCTAGATAATTGGGACTCCCTCTCCTATAAAAACCCTATTCTTGCTCATATCTGGAAAATCCTCCCGGGATTCACTCTCTGGAAAATTTGGAAAGAATGAAATAAAAGAATCTTCCACTCCAAGGCCTCCACACCTGCCCTAACTTGGGAAAGAATAGCCATGCTAATCCGAGAAACAATCAGAAGAAAACCTTGGACACCGGAGGACTTAAAATGCAATCCGGAGGAGCAATGCATTCTCCAAAATAGGTAGTTCAATGTGAACAATCATCCCGATGTGAATGTGACCAATCACCAACCCAACAGCCCGACCACCTGGTCCCCTCCTCCAACATGGTTTATTAAGATACAATTCGATGGGGCCTCCAAAAGGAATCCTGGACCAACGGGTTTTGGGGCATCTCTCAGAAACTCAAATGGTGAAATCTTGTACCTTGTGGCAGGCTTCATGGGGGAAAATACCAACAACGTGGTTGAGCTTACATGTCTCTTACGCGGCCTCCAAGCAGCAATAGACAACCACTTCCACAAAATCACTCTGGAAAGGGACTCTCAGATCATCATCCAGCTAATAACCAAAATTCTCCATGGGGAAAACACGTTGAAAATTTTTCCCAGCTCGAGACTCTCAGGACTGTTGGAGGATTTTGGAGCCCTTCACAGCCCTAATCTCACCATCATACCCTCTCATGTGAAAATGGAAGCAAATAAAGTAGCGGACTATCTGGAAAATGAAGGGGTAACAAATGAGATGGAATGCATCCACTGGGAGGCACAAACTTCTGCAAATACATATCTCTCAACCCGTTGTCAAGCTCTTACCAATAGGGACTTACCAACCCTGGATGGGGTGCCACGTTGCACAGCAAGGCCACACGGTCTGGAGCCAGGCTGGGCCATAAATATGGGCCTCCGACTCCCATCTCCTCACCATTAAGGATGGGAGAAAGCCCACACAACCAGCCCCATGGTATGAGTCCTCCCACGCACATGAGGAGGCCGGATTCACATAGCATTAAAGAGGGAGACTTAATGGAGGAGAATGTCACGTCCATCCTCTTGGATATCATCAAATTTGGCCATGGCATCACCCATTTCGATTTCGGCCTACACCAGCCATACCAGTATGAGATTTGGTGTAGTTAAAACAACACCATCGTCACTATGGTCATCGTTCTTCTCATCCCCATGCTGCGAGAAAGAGGTAAGCCCCTCAGGGGTGCTGCCTGGTATGCCTCTGATGCTCTCCGGAAGAGACAATAGAGGTTCAAAAGAGTGTTTTCCATGGCTAGAACGCAGCTCATCCACAAATTCAGAAATCCCAGGACTCCTCCCATGGCTTATGTGGAAGAAATATTTATGGAAGAACCAATTCAGGTTCCTCTAGAACATCTCCTCTTTACTGTACCTGATAATTGGAATCCTCCAACCTTCTTTCCGGGGGAGGTCACCATGGAGGACACAGGGGAACAACAAATCTACCACAAACAGGAAGACCAGACGGAGGAGCCTCCTACATGCTACATTGAAGAATAAACTTCGGAGGCTATGGACATGCATAAGACAACGCGTGTAGGTGAACTCTCCTTGGGCACTGAAAAAGTGAATGCTAAGAGAGAACATGACAGGCCACAAGAATTGGATGAGGCCATGGGGAACGAGAGATGCAAGGCAGAGGACACCAAACCAGGTGGTGAAATGAAGGAGGGTGGCTGGGTGAGGGAGGGTGGCATGGCTCCCATGCCATATCCCCTATCCATCATGCAAGGTGCGTGGCATTTCCAACCACCATTCTTCCACCTAGAGCACCTGGAGATGGTGTTTGACTTGCGGATCCAGGTGGCGGACCAAATCCATCGTGCCATCCTAATCAGCCAGCGCATCGACATGTTATACGATGCCTACTCTAACATGCCAACAGGGTAGAGATGCTCGACTTGTGCACAACCTTTCGTGTTTCCAGCCAGAGCGGGAACGCAGGAAGGAGATGCTGACATGGACACCTTAGCGGCCACCGGGTAACTGTTACAGTTTATGTTTCTAGTTAGAACTATAGTTTTGGATAGAGCTCTAGCTCTAGAACTATTAGGGTTCAATTTTGATGTAATTCGAAGACTCTGTGTGCATTTTTAGACTGAGGGTTGCCATCTGTCTTGGTTTCCTTTAGGCATGACAGATGGCCTCCCATTTTTTGACATGGGAATGAGTATAGGATGCCAACTATTTTGGTTTTCGTTAACTCGGTGGGACAACTGGCAGACCAAGCTTATCTGTACATTTTGAAAGTTAATGCAATAGGATCCAAACCCTTTTTTACTTAAAAAAAAAACATTTGTACTATTTCCTTAAAGCCCAAATACAATTCTGAAGTCTATTATTTACTAACTATTCTAATACAGAACTCCAGAGCACCTTTAGATCATAATTAGTCTTAGGCAGAAATTTTATCTCTTTCTTTTTAAATTTCTGTAGAGGTTCTAGTTGTTTTGTTTGTTCTCATTAGAAACAAAAGAGGGGTTGTAAATGTAGATCAACCTTAACAATTACACCCATAAATTTTCTTTTAGAAAAACAACAACTAGAAGTAAGGAGATAGGTTAAAATAGTATTTAACTGAAAGATTATTCATAAATTCACCTAAGTTCCTGAACTGACTTAACAGAGGCTAAATTTTCATTTCTCTAGAACACTTGTTGTCTCCTTTCTATAATTAGATTTATTCATACACATATATGCTTCTATAGGTGATCCACCCACATTCTATTCCAAATATGAATGGATATCTGTCACTAACACTTTCTTTGTTTAGACAAGTACAAGCAGAAGGTAAAATCAACAATTGAGGTGATTTTTATACTCCACTTTAGATTTCTCAGTCACCAGCACATCAACATCACAAGTTCTCTTATTTAAACAACATATAACTCCAACATTCATAAAATTCACAGAATTCATATTATAAAAGAAACTAATCAAGAACAATACAAGGCTTAGAGAAACACTTATGTGAGATTTGAAATTAGTTGGAAACTGTTGAAGGGTGTTCCCTTTTCCACCCAACCATAGGAACAATTTATTTTGAAATGGTTTACAAATTCCCACCCCCTAGCTAGATCATGATGCCCTAAGAGAGATTCTTCCTTCTGTTCAGCAACAACCAGGGACAAAGGTCACTCTCCTCCTTCCACAAGAATTCTTGCAGATTTTTTTTCTATCCACCAAGTAAGGGAGGCTATTGTGATTTCTCACTCAATCACTCCATATTTCTGTAGCTTTGTTTCTCATCTTGATTATAAAAACGTTGCCCAACATTTCTTGTACACATAAACATATTTGTTTCTCAGTTCTCTTCTGAACCAAATATCTTCATATGCTCTCCCTCTTCAGAAATGGTCACTAGACCCATTCCTCTACATCCTGTACCCTCTGTCAATGATTTTCCTTCCTTTTCTTTCTTCTTCGATAAGATTTCATGGGTCCAATTCCCAATTTCGTGGGTCATATCAGGAAGTTTCCATATGGGTACTCATCCCATCTCCTCATTGACTCTTGAGGAAGACTTCCCAACTACCAACTTGACTGGTAATTAAATTCTCTGGGTCAGAGGACTGTTCCATTTCTGAAGAATTTCAATCCACCAGAGTACTGGTTTGGTAGGGGTCATCTCAACCATTACTGGATCCCCTCACCATCTCTCTCATGCATCATGATCTACATTGGCAACCCCTTCACTAGTTATGCAACAACTTCCATTTTATTTTGTAACATAAATATATACATTACCTTCTATAACAAAAGGTTCATCAATTCCAACATCCACACATAACCAGTCTGCCCGTAGTCTCTTAGCAAACTATAGTTATATTTACAAGTCGGGGGAAAGAGGGGTATTACACCTCTCGTGACTATAAAATAACACTCTCCCTTTCGTGTATTCTACCTAACCTTGGTTGAGTCATTCGTCCAAATTCATTCTTCCCTTATTGCTCCATGTCAAGGGAAGTCTTGTGTCACCCCTCATAGGTTTGACATGTTCCCTTCAGTCAAGTCTATGATGTACTTATTTGTCAAATATAATCCTAAATTATGTTGGTTAAGGGATCTCTCATTTCCTTTCTCCCATTAGAGATTCTCCTATCAACATCAACGCAATTTCTCTGGGAGTTTGATCTAAGGGATTAGTACTTTTGTTTCCACATTTTTCATCATTTGATTTCCTTATAATTAGTAATGGATTATCATCATTGGTCCCTAAATGATTGGTTCTTTCAAGGTTTTAATTTAGATAGTTTATTCAGATTGTTAAGTTCCTACTACTATCTTGGTGCTCATTTTTCATTATTGTTGGGTTATCTTGCACCAGGTAGGAATTTTCATCATTTCTTTTTAAATAGATGGTTTCTCCCATGTTCGAATTCAACTCCTTATCACATGGGGATAATCATACTTAGTGATGTTAGAGTTCTAGAATCTATCAGAGACCCTGGGCATGTGTTGTTACTTTATAGACAATGTTAGGGTCTATATTTGGAACTCTTTTTAGCCCACATTTGAGTTCCTCTCATGTTTGTGCCTCTTTTTAGCCATGGGTCTTCATCTTCTTTAATTTTGTGCCATAAAGCTTTGGTGACATTATACCATTGATCTTAGAGGATCTATTTATAATCTATTGATATGTTGATGTAGTTCAGCATGGCCTTCTAATTATTGAGCCATAAACCAGTTTGATGTGATATAACGTGGTCTCTCCCTTTTTAACCCATGTATATTTATATAATGTACTTGACTCTATTTAGGCATGATCACGGGAATGTTTGACTCATGAAAGAAAGGTAGAATATATTGCCTTTTGTTGTGTTTGCAAGTGGTTTCCTTGTCCTCTATCCAATAGTGAATTCCTCCATAGGCTCTTGAAATTCCATTTTGATGAAGAAAATACACAATTATTTTGGTCATACGATGCTCTATTGACCTCATACAATATGGGGCATATGCTATTATGGCATTTTCTCTTTCATGCCGCCAAAGCCTGCATATCTTAATATTATTCTAGAATATGGACCTATTCTTGATGTAAAACCCCTAGAAGGATCAAAAAATGTTAAAAAATGTCTCTTTAAAATGTGTTTGATATCTTGGTCTTGTATAGTACCAAACTTATGCTAGTGTAACTATCTTATTTACATTCCAAATTTTCCAAAATTGCACCTTTGCTTCCATTGGTCCAATTCACTTGTGGAAGGTGGAAGAGAGGAGGATTCTTTAAGACCATTGAAGATCATTTGATTGAAACGAGGTTTGAGGAGGAATGAATTGCAAGAATAAGAACCATATTCCCATAACAAAAGCATGGATTTCATAGATGCAATATTTTCTTCTTGTTAATAGAATCTCCTCCCTCCCCCTCCCCACCCTCCCTTTGTACCCACCACATATTTTCTCGCATTGGTTTTGTTATCACGAAGTTTGTAGTTAGGATAAAAGGATTGAGTCTTGTGGGTCAAATTGGCGTAACAGGAACCTATCCCACCTAATGTCACCACGATGGGAAGGTTATTTATATTTAGGGAGGTGAGGCCTAGGGGAGATGTCCCCAGTGACCTGGGGTTTTGAGGAGGCAAGAGGACAATGAGACATAGATAGATTCCCCCTTACAAGTCACCACCAAACAGATAGTCCGGCCAAAGGCTAATTAAAAGTAAACCCCCAAAGATATACCTGACTGGAACAATGAAACAACAAACTGATATATGCAAGTTATATTTCAATGGGTTAGTACTTCATAGAATAGTTGACTATCTGAATAATATATAAACTATTTGGTAATAAATGTTGACGAAGTCAATGTTTATCAATAGTAATGAAAATTGTAGCAATTCACCAATAATTATTGAGATAATATGGCATTCAAAGTAAAAGATCAACACTGCAATCAATTTATGCCTAAATTACCATCCAATTGCTCATAAAACAAGACGTTGTTGCACCAATGATGTAAATAGCTAAGGATGACAAAAACACTTAGGGTTAGTAGGCTAGTCTAGGCTAGGGTTAGTGGTTAGGTTTTTCAAAGTCAAAGGTTTTGAGAGTGTTGTAATCAAGTTTCACTTCAACGTTGGAGGACTTTAGATCAATGCCTTAGGGTTTATAGGAGTCAAAAGTGAAGGATGCAAATGTTGAAGGAGTCAACAACCAAGAACTAGAGGGAAGAGTTATGAGGTGTTGCTATGGAAAGGCCTTAGAATCAAAACCCTAGGGGAGAGAGGCTCACTCCGGTGTTGATATGGCAAGGCCTCATGCTCTCTCCTCCTTTCTTGGATGAAAAAACGGCTAGCATAAAAGATAAACTGAGAAAGGAGGGTTTGATAAGACAAAGTGTTGCAGCAGCAAGGCTCCACTAGCAAACCCTAGAAAAATCGGCCCTAAAGTGTAGAAACCCTAGGCTTCAGGACATCTCCTTCTTCTCATCTTGTAAAGGTATGACCAACAAAAAGGGAAGAAGAAATAGGAGTGTAGCTATGGCTAGGCTCCTTCTTCCTTCTTCAATGGTTGGAAATTTCTCTATCAGGGGACATGAGACAAGGACCTACTTGTGTGTTTGTCACCTAGGGTTTTGATTCAACAAATATTCATAAACATATGCAAGAAATTAAACTACAAC
>JZKD02S0159461.1:152719-170822 GCA_000966675.3 Picea glauca
AGAAATAACTATATGGTAAGGTTTTTGTACAATTTAGAAAGGTATGTTAATAATAAAACTTTTTAAAAAGGAAATGTCATCTTTCTCCATTGGAATGACAAAGAAATGTAATTTAATTTTCAAAGATGTAATGAAAAGTAATATTTTTTTGTTTGGTAAAGTATTTTATAATTAAGTTTTTTTAATGGTAGAGATTCAAAATGCTATTCTATATAGATTATTAAAAGTTATTAATAAGTTTTTTAATAATTATAAGAAAATTGCTTTTATCTATAAATTTATTAGATATCGATGATCATCTATAATTTATATTGCATGGATTAATTCTCTCGCAACTCTTCCATATAAGATAAGTTTTTATTCTAGAAATTTTATTATTGTATTTTTCAACAAGCAAGAAAATTGTACGAAGAAGGTATTATTGTTTTGGGGTAGGTCTAGCCTCTTCTTCGAACCATGTTTCCCAGTTGTCAACCATGCTTCAATGCTCATTTCTTCAACCCCAATGTGGGTGAGATTGTTGAATCTCTCAGTCTACTTGTGGAATAGGGAAAGCTTGGAGAAGGAACTAGAAATTTCTTAAGAAAATTTATTAACATAGATCCAAGCTATGAGAAGAAAGACAATTTCTCCAATGCTAGAACATACATAGAACTTGACTTGAGTAA
Organism: Picea glauca; assembly: GCA_000966675.3. Taxonomy (NCBI): domain Eukaryota; kingdom Viridiplantae; phylum Streptophyta; class Pinopsida; order Pinales; family Pinaceae; genus Picea; species Picea glauca. The sequence goes on from JZKD02S0159461.1 coordinate 153,388, forward strand.
AGGTAACCTAGATATAATCATTATAGAGTGCAACATCTTAAATAGACCTATAAGTTGGATTATGAGAATATGTTCTTTAACTATAGAGTGTCTTTAGAAATAGGGCAATTGAAGGAGGCTTTCCAAAAAGACAATATTTCTTATGAAAAAAATAGAAGAATAGAAAATCCATCGACTAAAATGATTTCGCAATGAGTTCCCAAGCAATAGCTCCAAAAAATGATGCAAAGACATCAAAGATTTTAAAATAGGTAAATGTCTTTATCCCACTCTTAGAGGGGTGTGATGTTGATATGGATAAAATCATGGAAAACAAAACGCCCCCTCCACTGGTTGTTATCCCTACTCAATTACCCCTTTCAGAAAAAGTGAAGCATGAATTGGATAACTCAAACTAAGAAGGGAAATTAATCCCTTTGATTAAACCAATTGATACAATGCAATTAGTATTATTGGAAACTCCATTAATACCAAATCAGCTAAAAAAAAAGAAAAAAAAATACACCTCATTAACTTATAAGATCCTTAATGAAATAGAATCCTAAAAAATTGTTTTTTAAAGAAATTATATTAATATTTTGTTTTTATAAAATTGAAAAATTATAATTAAGCTTCTAAACTAATAAAAAAAAAATTATAATCTTAAAATTTTGAATATCGAATTTACAAAATAAAAATAAACATCCTTTTAATTAAACAATATTATTATTATACTTTGAAGAGTTAAAGTCAATAACACAAAGTCAAGGTGGTTCTTACTAACATAATTGTACAAATTGTATAACATAAATATATAATAAAATAAAAATTTTAATATTAAATTGAATATTTTATTATACAATTAAAATACTTTTAAAAAATAAAACTTAATTTTATTTTATTATATAATTAAAATATTTTGAAAAAAAATAATTTTATAAAATATAAAGTAATATTAATTAAAAAGAGTAGTAGTGGTGCCAAACCAACACCCTCCTTTCAAATTTGAAAAATGGGCTTGTTTTGCTTCTATTGAAAAAGCAAATAAATAATCAATGTGGGGAAACATGTCATCGAACTTGAAGATCACTATTGATAAACAGTAAAAAGGAGAGAACCATTCCCCACATTCAAATCTTCTGGACGTAATGAATGGAAATGAAGATTGCGAGATTTGTCTCGCCCATAGGGGGAACCCTACTTGCTCATATTGATTTGACCAGATGTCTTAAAAACCTTTGTTTTCATTGGAGTTGGTGAAAAAGGAAGTGAGGGCCATTGTTCATTGTCTCACCATTGGATAAGGACAAGTAGTGGAATATAATCATTTTCCTTGTATTAATTGTGTCTCTCCCACTATCTTCAAGGCCACTCTTAGAAAGGTCACTGTTGAATACCAAACTTTCTTGAAAAGGAGAATCTCTTTTTTCTTTTCAAGATATTTTGTTTAAAATAATCAACTAACCCCAATGGGTCACATGGTAGGTAATCCTACAGAGTTTTATTTTCTTGGAGACAGGGCCTATGCACGTTGCAGTGGATTTTGATGTAAGGTATCCCAACTCTAACAACTTAATCGTGGTTTTCTCGTTGTTTCATTCCTATAGACAAACCACCACATGTGGTGCCTAGCCTCAATATTCATTATTTTAACATTGCATTAAATTTTAACATTATAATTTATTTTAATAAATTATTTGAATGTAATGACTACAACCACATATGAATTATTGCAATAGATCCTTTATAAGTGAATTATGACAATAGATTCTTTGCAAGCACATAAACTCATCAATGAGTATAGGTTAGGTTCTACGACAGCAAATGATCTTTGAACCCCACAAGGAAGGACGCTTGTGTTAGGGGACATGAATCTATAATTGAAATGTAGCTTGAAAGAAAATTAAGAGGGAAACCCTTTCATACACATAACATAGAATAAAAGGATAAATATAGGATGCCGATGGATTGATTTTTTAATTGCTTAAGTTTTAAAGATTTAGTGGAACCGTTTGTTACAAGATCAACTACATGTTATATAGATCTAGATTCATATTCCCAACCAAATAGGCTTATTCATTATTCATTTGTGTTTTTTGAAATTATGATGCAAGTTATATATTTCAATATTTTCAAATTCTCTCATTTTTTTTCTATCTCTATGAACTTTTTACATTAATTATTTATTAGAATTAGTTATTCACTCATTAGCTAACCTGATTTCAATAACAACAAATCATTTTGTTAATAACCTGATTTCAATAACAACAAATCATTTTGTTTACTTTGCTTGTTAGTTATTCAACTTCTCTCAATTGTTAATTTTCATCTTACACTTCTTCATGTCCATCTAACTCTTAAATGTCCTTGAGAACTCTTCAACTTATGTTTCTTTCTCTTCAATTTTCACTATGACCTTTTAACCTCTTATATAACTCTTCCTTTGTCATGCATGTTCATTGTGCTCATTATTGTCATGTATGTTTTCATCATGGATTTGTTATTGATGGGATTTTTCATATGTAGTGTACTACTAGATCCCCACTAGTTGATTGGAGGGCTAATGATAGACAACAATAAATATGTTTTACTTTACCATGCTAAATAAGCAAGAAAGCTAGCTAGGGTTTTGTGAGAGAAGGAAATGTAGGAACCTGTGAACTTGTGCTCCTTGATGGATCTTCCAATCTTGAATAGATGAGTGAGAAGAGGATGTCTAGCTCCTATAATCCCGAGCACAATATAAACAAACACAATTTCCTACTATGCAAGTAGAAAAACCCTATATCTAAAATAAAAATCCTTCTAAATATACTTGCAAGATTTAACGAGATCAAATCATATAAACTAGCATTAAACCTGTTATCCCACACTTTCAGGGATGACTAGGAGATCATGTCTCAAGGCCCACAAGTCCTAGACATGGAGTACCGAGAGCAGGATTGACTTTAGCTTGGCCCTGGAGGGCCCGCCTTTTCTTTCTTCCAACATCTTTATCTTGTCAGCAACAGCAACATCCATCACCATCGGCTTGGTCCTATGTCAGAGAAGGTTCTTGCTCCATGAGGTAATTGGTCCGGGTATCATGGTATGTGTCACTTTGATCATCAAAACCATTGAATGTATGCATCTGATTCCTTTTATTTCTAACAACTGCTTGGATCTTACACTTGCCCGCTTGACCATGTTTGGGGGGATTAACAGGGTGCCCTAGCAAGCCTGTGTCTGTAGGTTTTGGTTTGCCACTGGGGAGGATTTCTGAAATCCATCATCCGCTCCCATCATGGCACCACTTTTCCATCTTGTTTCCCACTCACCTATCCCATTCCACTTGTCCAAACATTGGTTTGACCTATTTTCAGGATTGCACCTTATCTTGTGAGAAGAAGGGGCTAAAGGCCCAGAAGGTAAAAGCAAGTTGGTAAAAGATAAAATCCTAAAAATAAAACCTCAAGATGCTTCACCCAGGGATCCCCGAGAAAGAAATAAAAATATTCTCAGCAAGAAACAAGAGGGACCCGAAAAAATAATAAAACAAGGCCTAACCAGAGGATAGGGGGTCTCATCACGAGCTAGCCTATTAGGTCCATGGGTATCTAACAATATGACATTGCCATTAGCTGGTCACCACGCCAAGGAAGTGACTCTTGGTTGCATGGTCAAAGGAAAATGGGTCTCATCACGAGCCATCCTTCTCATTTCTGTGAAAATACTTGTGGGTAACGTTGTCACCACTGGTCACCACGCCAGGGCAGTGTCCCTTGATTAGCTCTTGAAAAAAAGGAAATAAAAGATAAAAGAATAAAAGAATGAAGAGTAAAAGGCAAGAATGGGCTTGGAAAAAATGCATCCATGACAGGTACAACTCACCTTCTACAAAGGCACCCACAGGTAACATTTTTTCATCTTTGGCCCTCACTGCACCCACATGTTTGGACATCCCCTGACCACATCACCCACTTACATGGCTTGGATGAGGTTTCTTCCAGGGACTTTCCTTCTTCTATGGACACTATCCCAATAGGATGCCTTGTCCTTTTCTCCAGACTTGTATTGTAGGCTTGTGTAACATCTTTGAGTTGTTAACTGATGTATTAGGATTTTATGCACATGTTTAATAATATTGATGATGAGATGTGATTGACATTGCTATGATCCCTGTGACTGATGAGCCCATGGAGGGCGTAACTTTTGATGTGCAGGACCATGCCCGACGGACAGGTACCATTTGGACTAGTACACATGGGGAGATGAATAGTTCGGACCTCCATGGGGCTGGATATCCCATTAGATGGATGCTAAGACCCCATCAGGGGGCAGAGACAAGACAAAGATAGATCAAGGGATTTGCACCAGAGAAGAGGAGGACGTTCCACCAGAGGCACCCTGGCACAACTTGACCTAGGGGGGTTGACCCATTTTTAGTGGAACGTTGGCCTTGGAAGGCCTAGGACGTCACCCATGAGGTCCATGATGTCATCCTTGCTTCATGGACATTTTGGCAGATGGACAGGGCATTTGGCACGTGTGGCGGCTTGGAGAAGCCCAAGGGGGGCTAACATTTTTCTCTTGGGAGATGCATTTTACCTAGAAGGGGCTAACGTCACCCTAGAAAGGGGATGACGCCCTTATGTTGCTTGATTAGGGTTTTAATTTGTCATTTAATGTTAAAAAGTATAATTTTCAATATTTTAGCCTTATCGGCCTTTTTATGACCTAAAAGTAAATTAGGTCATTGATACAGTATAAATGAAGGATTTTCACCTTCATTTTTTCATCATCATTGATTCACTCCATAAGGAGGTCTGAAATTTGCGCCCTCTCTTGGGTATTTGGCTGATTTAGTAAGGTGCACTTGTTGAAGGAAGACTTTTTTGGCATTTTATGGTGTTTCCCTTGAAGGAAAGTGTTACAACTAGGGTTTGCACGGTTATTTCTTGATGAATTGTAAGTATTTTTCTGCAAAACTTCTTAATGAATGGTTGTAGTTTAATTTCTTTCATATTTTTATGAATATTTGTTGAATCAAAACCCTAGGTGACAAGCACACAAGTAGGTCCTTGTCTCATGTCCCATGATAGAGAAATTTCCAGCCATTGAAGAAGGAAGAAGGAGCCTAGCCATAGCTACACTCCTATTTCTTCTTCCCTTTTTGTTGGTCGTACCTTTACAAGATGAGAAAAAGGAGATGTCCTGAAGCCTAGGGTTTCTACACTTTAGGGCCGATTTTTCTAGGGTTTGCTAGTGGAGCCTTGCTGCTGCAACACTTTGTCTTATCAAACCCTCATGTCTCAATTTATCTTTTATGCTAGTCGTTTTTCCATCCAAGAAAGGAGGAGAGAGCACGAGGCCTTTCCATATCAACACTGGAGTGAGCCTCTCTCCCCTAGGGTTTTGATTATGTGGCATTGCCATAGCAACACCTCATAACTCTTCCCTCTAGTTCTTGGTCATTGACTTCTTCAACCTTTGCATCCTTCACTTTTGATTCTTATAAACCCTAAGGCATTGATCTAAAGTCCTCCAACGTTGAAGTGAAACTTGATTACAACACTCTCAAAACCTTTGAATTTGAAAAACCTAACCACTAACCCTAGCCTAGACTAACCTACTAACCCTAAGTGTTTTCGTCATCCTTAGCTATTTACATCATTGGTGCAACAACGTCTTGTTTTATGAGAAATTGGATGGTAATTTAGGCATAAATTGATTGAAGTGTTGATCTTTTACTTTGAATGCCATATTATCTCAATACTTATTGGTGAAGTGCTACAATTTTCATTACTATTGATAAACATTGACTTCATCAAAATTTATTACCAAATTGTTTATATATTATTCAGATAGTCAACTATTCTATGAAGTACTAACCCATTGAAATATAACTTGCATATATCAGTTTGTTGTTTCATTGTTCCAGTCAGGTATATCTTGGGTGCTTACTTTTAATTGGCCTTTGGCTGGACTATTTGTTTGGTGGTGACTTGTGAGGGGGAATCTATCCGTGTCTCATTGTCCTCTTGCCTCCTCAAAACCCCAGGTCACCAGGGATATCTCCCCTGGGCTTCACCTCCCTAAATAGAAAGAACCTTCCCATCATGGTAACATTGGGTGGTATAGGTTCTTGTTACGCCAGTTTGACCCACAATACTCAAGCCTTTTATCCTAACTACAAACTCCGCGATAACAAAACCAATGCGAGAAAATATGTGGGGGGCACAAAGGGAGGGTGGGGAGGAGGAGGGAGGAGATTCTATTAACAAGAAGAAAATATTGCATCTATGAAATCCATGCTTTTGTTATGGGAAGATGGTTATTATTCCCTTCTCTTTGCAGTTCATTCCTCCTCAAGCCTCGTTTCAATCAAATGATCTTCAATGGTCTTAAAGAATCCTCCTCTCTTCCACCTTCTACAAGTGAATTGGACCAATGGAAGCAAAGGTGCAATTTTGGAAAATTTTGAATGTAAATAAGATAGTTACACTAGCATAAGTTTGGTACTATACAAGACCAAGATATCAAACACATTTTAAAGAGACATTTTTTAACATTTTTGGATACTTCTAGGAGTTTTACATCAAGAATAGGTCCATATTCTAGAATAATATTAAGATATGCATGCTTTGGCGGCATGAAAGAGAAAATCCCATAATATCATATGCCCCCTATTGTATGAGGTCAATAGAGCATCATATGACCAAAATAATTATGTATTTTCTTCATCAAAATGGACTTTCAAGAGCCTATGGAGGAATTCACTACTGGGTAGAGGACAAGGAAACCACTTGCAAACACAACAAAAGGAAATATATTCTACCTTTCTTTCATGAGTCAAACATTCCCGTGATCATGCATAAATAGAGTCAAGTACATTATATAAATATGCATGGGTTAAAAAGGGAGAGACCACGTTATATCACATCAAAGTGGTTTATGGCTCAATAATTAGAACGCCATACTGAACTACATCAACATATCAATAGATTATAAATAGATCTTCTAAGATCAATGGTATAATGTCACCAAAGCTTTATGGCACAAAATTAAAGAAGATGAAGACCCGCGACTAAAAATAGGCACAAATATGCGAGGAACTCAAATGTGGGCTAAAAAGAGTTCCAAATATAGACCCTAACATTGTCTATAAATTAACAACACATGCCCAGGGTCTTTGATAGATTCTAGAACTCTAACATCACTAAGTATGATTATCCCCATGCAATAAGGAGTTGAATTCGAACATGGGAGAAACCATCTATTTAAAAAGCAATGATGAAAATTCCTACCTGGTGCGAGATAAGCCAACAATAATGAAAAATGAGGACCAGGATAGTAGTAGGAACTTAAAAATCTGAATAAATTATCTAAATTAAAACCTTGAATGAACCAATCAGTTAGGGACCAATGATGATAATCCACTACTAATTATAAGGAAATCAAATGATGAAAAATGTGGAAACAAAAGTACTAATCCTTTAGATCAAACTCCTAGAGAAATTGTGTTGATGTTGATAGGAGAATCTCTAATGGGAGAAAGGAAATGAGAGATCCCTTAACCAACATAATTTAGGATTATATTTGATAAATAAGTACAACATAGACTCGACTGAAGGGAACATGTCAAACCTATGAGGGGTGACACAAGACTTCCCTTGACATGGAGCAATAAGGGAAGATTGAGTTTGGACGAATGACTCAACCAAGTTTAGGTAGAATACACAAAAGGGAGAGTGTTATTTGATAGTCATGAGAGGTGTAATACCCCTCTTTCCCCCAGCTTGTAAATATAACTATAGTTTGCTAAGAGACTATGGCAAGACTGGTTATGTGTGGATGTTGGAATTGATGAACCTTTTGTTATAGAAGGTAATGTATATATCTATGTTACTAAATAAAATGGAAGTTGTTGCATAACTAATGAAGGGGTTGCCAATGTAGATCATGATGCATGAGAGAGATGGTGAGGGGAACCAGTAATGGTTGAGATGACCCGTACCAAACCAGTAATTTGGTGGATTGAAATTGTTCAGAAATGGAACAGTCCTCTGACCTAGAGAATTTAATTACCAGTCAATTTGGTAGTTGGGAAGTCTTCCTCAAGAGTCAATGAGGAGATGGGATGAGTACCCATCTAGAAACTTCTTGATCTGACCCACGAAATTGGGAATTGGACCCATGAAATCTTGTCGAAGAAGGAAAGAAAAGGAAGGAAAATCATTGACAGAGGGTAGAGGATGTAGAGGAATGGGTTTGGTGACCATTTCTGAAGAGGGAGAGCATATGAAGATCTTTGGTTCAGAAGAGAACTGAGAAACAAATATGTTTCTCTGTACAAGAAATGTTGGGCAACGTTTTTATAATCAATATGAGAAACAAAGCTACAGAAATATGGAGTGATTGAGTGAGAAATCACAATAGCCTCCCTTGCTTGGTGGATAGAAAACAAATCTGCAAGAATTCTTGTGGAAGGAGGAGAGTGACCTCTGTCCCTGTTTGTTGCTAAATAGAAGGAAGAATCTCTCTTATGGCATAATGATCTAGCTAGGGGGTGGGAATTTGTAAACCATTTCAAAAGAAATTGTTCCTATGGTTGGGTGGAAAAGGGAACACCCTTCAACAGTTTCCAACTAATTTCAAATCTCACATAAGTGCTTCTCTAAGCCTTATATTGTTCTTGATTAGTTTCTTTTATAATATGAATTCTGTGAATTTTATGAATGTTGGAGTTATATGTTGTTTAAATAAGAGAACTTATGATGTTGATGTGCTAGTGACCGAGAAATTTGAAGTGGAGTATAAAAATCACCTCAATTGTTGATTTTACCTTCTGCTTGTACTTGTCTAGACAAAGAAAGTGTTAGTGACAGAGATCCATTCATATTTGGAATAGAATGTGGGTGGGTCACCTACAAAAGCATATATGTGTATGAATAAAGCTAATTATAGAAAGGAGATAACAAGTGTTCTAGAGAAATGAAAATTTAGCCTCTGTTAAATTAGTTCAAGAACTTAGGTGAATTTATGAGTAAGATTTCAGTTAAATACTATTTTAACCTATCTCCTTACTTCTTAGTTGTTTTTGTTCTAAAAGAAAATTTATGGGTGTAATTGTTAAGGTTGATCTACATTTACAACCCCTCTTTTGTTTCTAATGAGAACAAACAAAACAACTAGAACCTCTACAGAAATTTAAAAAGAAAGAGATAAAATTTATGCCTAAGACTAATTATGATCTAAAGGTGCTTTGGAGTTCTGTATTAGAATACTTAGTAAATAATAGACTTCAGAATTGTATTTGGGATTTAAGGAAATAGTACAAATGTTTTTTTTTAAGTAAAAAAGTGTTTGGATCCTATTGCATTAACTTTCAAAATGTACAGATAAGCTTGGTCTGCCAGCTATCCCGTCGAGTTAGCAAAAACCAGAACAATTGGCATCCTATACTCATGCCCATGTCAAAAAATGGGAGGCCATCTGTCCTGCTCAAAGGAAACCAAGACAGATGGAAACCCTCAGTGTGAAAATGCACACAGAGTCTTCGAATTACAACAAAATTGAACCCTAACAGTTCTAGAGCTAGAGCTCTATCCAAAACTATAGTTCTAACCGGAAACATATACTGTAACAGTTACTGGGTGTCCACTGAGGTGTCCATGTCAGCATCTCCTTCCTGCTTTCCCACTCTGGCTGGCAGCATGAAAGGTTGTGCACAAGTGGGGCATCTCTGCCTTGTTGGCATGTTAGAGTAGGCGTCGTATAACATGTTGGTGCGCTGGATGATTAGGATGGCACGATGGATTTGGTCCGCCACCTGTATCCACAAGTCAAACACCAGCTCCAGGTGCTCCAAGTGGAAGAATGGTAGTTGGACACACTACACACCTTGCATGATGGATAGGGGATGTGGCATGGGAGCCATTCTACCCTCCCTCACCCAGCCACTCTCCTTCATTTCACCACCTGGTCTGGTGTCCTTTGCCTCACCTGTCTCATTCCCCATGGCCTCATCCAATTCTTGTGGCCTGTCCTGTTCCCTCTTAGCATTCACTTTGTCAGTGCCAGAGGAGAGTTCACTTACACGCATTGTCTTTTGCATGTCCATAGCCTCTGAAGTTTCTTCTTTGATGTAGCATGTAGGAGGCTCCTTAGTCTGGTCTACCTCTCTATGGCTTCTTTGCTATGCCCCTGTGTCCTCCATGGTGACCTCCCCTAGAAAGAAGGTTGGAGGATTCCAATTGTCGGGTACAGTAAAGAGGAGATGTTATAGAGGAACCTAAATTGGTTCTTCCATAAATATTTCTTCCACATAATCCATGGGAGGAGTCCTAGGCTTTCTAAATTTGTGGATGAGATGCATTCTGGCCATGGAAAATGGTCTTTTGAACCTTTGTTGTCTCTTCCAGTGAGCATCAGAGGCATACTAGGAAACACCCCTGAGGGGCTTACCTCTTTCTCGCAACATGGGGATGAGAAGAATGATGACCACAGTGACGATGGTGTTGTTGTAACTACACCAAAGCTCACACTGGTCTGGCTAGTGCAGGCTGAAATCAAAATGGGTGATTCCATGGCCAAATTTGGTGATATCCGGGAGGATGGAAGTGAAATGATCCTCCATTAAGTCTCCCTTCTTAATGCTATGTGCATCCAGCCTCCTCATGCCCATGGGAGGAATCATACCATGGGGTTGGTTGTGTGGGATTTCTCCCATCCTTAATGGTGAGGGGATGGGCACCGGAGGCCCATATTTATGGCCCAAACTGGATCCAGACCATGTGGCCTTGTTGTGCAATGAGGCACCCCATCCAGGGTTAGTAAGTCCCTATTGGCAAGGGCTTGACAACAGGTTGAGAGATATGTATCTGCAAAAGTTTGTGCCTCCCAGTGGATGCATTCCATCTCATTTGTTACCCCTTCATTTTTCAGGAAGTTCGCTACATTATTTGCTTCCATTTTCATATGAGAGGGTATGATGGTGAGATTAGGGCTGTGAAGGGATCCAAAATCCTCCAAGAGTCTCGAGAGTCTCCAGCTAGGAAAAATTTTCAATGGGTTTTCCCCATGGAGAATTTTGGTTATTAGTTGGATGATGATCTGAGAGTCACTTTCCAGAGTGATTTTGTAAAAGTGGTTGTCTATTGATGCTTGGAGGCCGCGTAAGAGACCTGTAAGCTCAGCCGTTTTGTTGGTATTTTCCCCCATGAAGCCTGCCACAAGGTAGAGGATTTCACCATTTGAGTTTCTGAGAGATGCCCCAAAACCCGTTGGTCCAGAATTCCCTTTGGAGGCCCCATCGAAGTTTATATTAATAAATCATGTTGGAGGAGGGTACTAGGTGGTCAAGCTTCTAGGTTGGTGATTGGTCACATTCACATCGGGATGATTTTTCACACTGAGCTGCCAATTTTGGAGAATTCATTGCTCCTCCGGATTGCATTTTAAGTCCTTCAGTGTCAAAGGTTTTCTTCCGATTGTTTCTCGGATTAGCATGGATATTATTTCCCAAGTTAGGGTAGGTGTGGAGGCCTTGGAGTGGAATATTCTTTTATTTCGTTCTTTCCATATTTTCCAAAGAGTGAAGCCCGGGAGGATTTTCCAGATACGGGCAAGAATAGAGTTTTTGTAGGAGAGAGAGTCCCAATTCTCTAGGGTATCTCTGATGATATTATTATTTTGGTTCGACCTGCGCATTTCTTGAGATCCTTGGTCCAAGATGCACTGGCTATAGTGAAATCTGTTGAAGAGATGCTCCATTGTTTCCTCTTATTGCTAACATAATGTGCAGATTGAGGATCCAATGAAGCCCTATTTCTGAGGTTGTCCCAAGTGAGGAAACGGTTATGAATTGTGAGCCATAAAAAGGTGAACACCTTGGGCCAAAGTGCGGGGCTCCAAACCTTGTTCCAGATCCTCTCCTTATCATGATTCTGGTAGTTGCCTTGCAGGTAGTAAGCCTCTTTGACTGAGAAGTTACCTGTGGTGGAGTGCCCCCATCTGAGAATGTCTGGACCCTCTCGCGTGGGGATTTCCCTGTGGCTTGCAAAGTGTTGCTAGGTCTGTAGGTCCATTTCCTCTAGGAGCTATAGCTCCCTGGCATAATTTTTTCATTGTCTCCAAGGAAGGCTTCGGTCCACGGTTCTCCAAAGATCTTTCACCCTTCATAAGGTATTCTGGTGTAACACCTGCCTGAGGGGGTTGAGTTCTTCCAGGTCGCTCAGAGGCGCTTGTTTTTTCCAAGAGTCCTACCATAAAAGTGCACTTTCCCCATTCCTGATCTCCCAGAAATCATATTTCTAAACTAACTCTATGTTTTTCCATGTTGTGTTCCAGATGTTAGAGCCCTGTATTTGGTCATTGTGTCTGATTAGTTGTTCTACTTGAGTGTTTGGTGCATACTTATGTTTCTATATTTGCGCCCATAAGGATGTGGGGGTCTTTAGCCATCTCCACCACATTTTGGCTCCCATAACTTGATTGAGCTTTCCCAGGTCATGGAGTCCTAGTCCTCCTAGAGCTTTGGGCTTGCAAATCTTGTCCCATCTGACCAAATCCCATTTCTTGTTAGGTTGATTTCCATGCCATAAGAATCCTCTCTGGAGGTTTATGATGTCTCTAATGACCGTCTTAGGTGATGATAGGGCTATGAAGAGGTAGGTTGGCAATGTTTGTCGGACTGACTTGAGAAGCACCAATCTGGCCACAATATTGAGGGGTATAAAGGTCCAGGTATTGAGCCTGTTGGAGATGGAGAGAAGCAGAATATCCCAAGAAATGGAGCGCATCGACGCTCTAGTAAGGGGGATGCCCAGGTAGTTGGGCAGAAGGGAGCTCTTAGGTATGCCAAGGAGTCGTGAAATATGATTCTGGATCTCTATCAGAGTGTTGAAAAAGCAGAGTTTGGACTTGTCGAGGTTGAGGGCCATGCCTGAGTCTTCCACAAAATTAGAGAGAATGGAGTTGAGCTTGTTGGCCTCTCCTGCAGTGGGTGTGTTCATGAGGAGGGTGTCATCAAAAAATTGGCTATGTGAGGGTGCTGACTATATGTTATGCAAGGGTAGGCCTTTAAGGGAACCTTCCAGGACCGTAGTCTTGATGTAGTGTCCTATCCCTTCCGCCATGAGTGCAAAGAGAAAAGGCGAAAGGGGGTCTCCTTGCTTGATTCCCCTAGAAGGAGAGAAGGGTTGGGAAGGCACACTATTTAAAAGAATGGAGAAGAAGGCTGAAGATGTGAGATTTAAGATCTAGTTTACCCATTGATGGTCAAAACCAAAAGCTTCTAGCATGGTGCAAAGGTATTTCCAGTTGACTCTATTAAAAGCTTTTGGAAAGGTCAAGTTTGATGAGCATACCTGGGATTTTGGTCATCTTGAGAGAGTGTATTACCTTGTCAGCAAGGATGACACTGTCCATTATTTTTCATCCTTCTACGTATCCAAATTGTTCTTTGGAGATGACAAAAGGCAATATTGGATTGAGACGCGTTGTTATCACCTTTGTAATGATTTTGTAGATGGCGTTGCAAAGGGAAATTGGTCTGTACTTCTTAGGATGTGTGACCCTTTCCTCTTTTGGTATGAGAGTGAGAAAGGTGACATTGAGGGAAGAGAGGACTTGGCCTGAGGTTCAAGATTCTTTTATGACCTGCCAGACCTCTTCCCTGATTAAAACCCAACAGTGGTGGAAGAATTCAATGGTGAAGCCATCTGGGCCCAACGCTTTTCCTGAGGTCATTCCTTTAACTGCCTGGTCCACTTCTTCATGTGTGATGGGTCTCATCAGGGCGTCATTTTGTTCCAGAGTCACAAGGGAGGGTATGTTCCTAGTTACCCTCTGGATCGTTTTCGTTCTGTCCTCGTTGGTTTCCGTGAGAAGTTCTTTGTAGTATGTGTTTAATTCTTCAGCGATTTGGGTGTGTTCTCTGATTGGATTTTCTTGGCCATCCTCCAAATGTGTTATCCAATTGATGTATCGACAGTGCACCATGGCTCAATGGAAAAAATTTGTGTTTCTCTTGCCCTCTTTGAGCCATTGGACTCTGGATTTCTGGCGCCACAAAGTTTCTTCTTGCTTTTTCCTTTCCTCTAACTCCACTTGAAGCTCCTCTTATTGTTTCATTAAGGCAATGGTTATGGTTCCTGAGATGAATGTTTTTTGCATCTCTACTAATCTGTTTTCTATATCCTGCATACTTTGGAATATGTTTCCAAAGGTGTGTTTATTCCAAAGCTTCAGGGAGTTTTTGAATTTTTTGAGGCGCTGCTGGAATTTGTACATGCAAGTACCATGATCTATCTCTATCTGGGCCCACCAAGACTTTGCAAGCTGATGGAAGTCAGGGTGTGATAGCCAAATTTTCTCAAATCTGAAGGGTTTGTATTTTGGTGTTGCCCCTATCTCTAGGAAAAAGGAAATTGGCTAGTGGTTCGATCCTGCCTTTGGGAGAATGAGGCTTTCCATGGCAAGATCCCTTTCTGATCCAGAAAGATCTTTTAATGACTATGGTTGAGTTTTTAATTGCATGTGTTAGTTAACCATTTATGAAGCTGAATGAAAGAGGATGAAGATGAGAGAATATATCACAACCATAATACAAAATACAGATCTGAATTGAAGCAATAAGAACAAAAAACCATAACAAGAGAAGTGATAACGGAGTTCGACACAAAATTGCCTACGTCTCCGGCCTTTTGTCTCAGTGGGGGAGGCTTCTTTATTTCTGTTCAAAGCTCAAAAAGTAAATCGTAGTAGTGCCATTAGGCTACAATACTAATCTGTTCATGTTCTTCCATATCTCTAGAACCCAACAGAAGAAACGGCATGCAAAACGGATGACCGGAGCTCCCAGAAATGGCCCACAAGCATCTGCTCCTCAACAGCTTCCCTGCATAAAAATGGCTTTGGTTTGGCTTCCCTTCAGAATAACTCTTCTCTGACTATACTTCATGGCCTCAAACAGGTCTGGTTTTTATAGATCTGAAGTTGGTTATCCATCCCCAACTTCCTCCCAAAATCTAGGCTCAAAAAGAGCCCAATATCTCCCAATAATGGGAAAAATCCATTAAATCTGCTTAAAAAATCATTAAAAAATCACTAATATATGGTGAAAAACCCACATTTGTGCAAATATAGGGCTAAGGCCCCTAAATAGGCATGCACCCTTGGTCTTATGGTGCTCTGCATGGGATCAGGGCTCAAAATAGGGCACCTTAAGTGGGTTAAGACCCTTCTCATGCGCGCCCCCCTGGTTTTATGGGATATCCCCAAGATCCTTGGGCTGGGGTTTATCCCCTTTTTGCACCCATACACCTTTACAATACACTTTAATAAAATTAAAGTGGGTTATATTTAATAAGCACCATCAAGGGCCCATTGGTAAAAAGGACTTAAGCCTTGGGCGCCTACCAAGAGGTCATGGGTTCAAATCCCATGAGCTCCATAACATTTTTCCATATGAACCCATTGACCAATCCCATGGTGCCACGTGGCAGCCCATGACTGGGCTACATGGCATCAAACAATTTGTCAATAAAGTGCCACCTGTTAACTGTTGGGTGGATCATTGTCACTGACCAATCACCTGTTGTTGGGCTACCACTTGTCTCCACTTGCCTCTGCCATGTCAGAACTGCTGATGTCATGTTGATGTCAGCATTTGACTGGAACTGTTGACTTTTTGCCTGTTTGGGAAAACGATCAGAATGCAATATCTTTCGCATACGATGTCCGTTTGAGAAAGTAAATATATGGATGGAATCAAGAGAATGAGACGGACGCAATGGCGTTGATTTCGTTGAATTCTGAGCACTTTCATTTTGAGCCTTTTTGAGCCCTGTCAGGCTCCTGGATCTGATTCTGGATCACTTTCTATTCATTCTTCTACTACAAGGAAGAGGTCAAGACGACATGCCACCTGCTGGTGTCCTGACCTGCGATTGGACTAGGTGAAAGTGCCATTGTGATTTTCAATGTCGATAACATTTCGTTGGTTTATAAGGGTTTTGAACTTACCGTTGTCTGGCTCCAGGCATTTAGTTCCTCCTTTTTTCTCTTCCAGCATCAGGATCATGTTGAAGTCTCCCCCTAGAATCCATTTGGGCATGCTCATAAGGGTTTTGATGTGAGCTATACGTTTCATGAGGCGGTCTTTGTCCTGCTGGCTCTGAGGTCCATAAACATTTGTGATATCACCTTCCTGATTCGACCCTGTGACTGAGAAGTGGGTCGTGATCATGCCTATGGTGGAGAAGGGTCTTCTTAGGGTGACATTGTTGGGGTTCCATAAAATATCTATTCCCCCAGATGCTCCTGCGGAGTCAATATGTATGAAGTCACACCCACGCCAACTACGTTGGAATATGGTTTATGCTTCTGTTCCCACACATTTTGTCTCCTGTAGTAGAAGGATATTTGGATTTTCTTCCCTAATACAATCTCGGAGGATCCTTTGTTTGAATCTACCGTTGAGTCCTCTGATGTTCCAGGTGATGATCTTCATCATAATGATTGTGGAGTTGGGTGGAGGTATCCCTCTGAGAGCTTTTGGATCTACCCAGAGTTGAGCATGAGATTTCCTGCCTCCTTGATAAGTTGTTGTGCTAATTTTCATCCCCTTCTTTTGTTTCCCCGTGGCATTCGCTTTGAGCCTGAGCTTGGATCTTTGACTATACCCAACCTTGTTGTGGATCTGACTGTGGAGTCTAGAAAGACTTTATGGACCTTGCGAAGTTTCTCTTCAGGGAGGGCTTGTAGATCCTTTTGATTGAGGGCTTCCTCAAGTTTTTCAAGATCGATGCCCGCTAGATCATGGTCATCCAACTACATTTGGATTTCATCATCTGCGCCCCCCCCCCCGCTATTCTGGGTTAGCCTCTTTATTTTGTACAGCGGAGGGTGTAGCTTGGCTCTTCCATTTCTATTGGTGTTTCACTTTGTGCGGATCTTGGGAAATAGTACAAATGTTATTAGACATTAAAATTCTTTATAAATGAGGAATTTCTTAAATTTGTTAAAATACAAAAGCTCCAAAAAAGTTAATTGGACTTTAATAAACATTTATGCTAATTATGGACTTTAATAAACACTTATGCTAATTATGGGATAAAATCCCTACAAACTTGGAAGGAACCCCCTTAAATGGGGGAGCTGTAACTACCAGTAAAAGCACCATAATTTTCTATAGGGGGAAATCCTTGTTTTAAGGACAATTTCCTTAAATATAGGAAATGGAAGTAAAGAAAAGAAATAGGAATGCAGTTTACTCCTTTACATGTGGGGAAGATAAATTATTAACCATATTTTAAATAGAGAAAATTTCCATACTGAATATGATTTTATTTTATTATTTTAAAAAGTATGGAATAAGGAAATTAATTTCCATTTTTCCTTTATTTCGGTTTAATTAAAAAAAACTTTATTTAAGCCTTATCAAATATTTATTTCATGCAAGGATATATATA
>JZKD02S0159461.1:171145-193552 GCA_000966675.3 Picea glauca
TCCTTCTGTCCTAAAAATGAGAGATTACAATACATTGAGTGATACATATATATTAATGCCAATCAGATTTGTAGAAAACCTGTAGTTGTCTGTGAGTGGCAAAGCACGTATGCCAATATCGATCTTCTTATGATAGTACAGAGTTCTCCAAAATTTTCAAAATAACAGAGAAGGTATTGGATGCAGTTTTATTCCAAGGCCTCTATAAAGGGGCGATGGAAGAAATTTGATGCATATTCATCCTTTGTTTCCAAGATGTGTCATGTTCCAAGTGGAAGATGTAGTCCAGCTTTTGAGAGAGAATCAACTAGCTAGTTTCATTCCCTATAAACATGTTTGAAAGATTATTCATTAAGGGTGTGTAGTAGTTTGAAGATTTCCTCTAAGATTAGTTGCAATAGGATGTTTTGGCAGAATTTTTATTTGCTAGCCCAGTTGATTACATTTTTGGAATCTCCAAAGATTTGGAGATTTTGGACCCCTTTTTCCCCAACAAATTGTAGAAGCAGTTTTAGGGCCAAGAGTTCAGTAGAGTTGTTTGTTCCAGTTCCCAGTCCCATTTTTAGTTTGAATAAGTTTATGTTGGAGAGGTAAAGAGCTGCACCTCCTCCGTAGAGTTGATTTTATGAGTCTCTATCAAAATAAGCCCAGGTCTTTGAAGAGTCAATAGAAGGAGGTGGGGCGGAGCGGGTGGGAGGGGAAGATTTTTCCTATGGGAATTGTGAGAGAATTTCAATTCATTTGGCGGCTATAATTTTGGGGAGGGAGGGTTTGAATTGAAATATATCCTTGTTGCATGCTAGCCAGATCCCCCAACATATGATTGGTCCAGATTTTATGAGAAGAACGAAATGAATACAAATTATTAAAAGATGCTTAACACAAAATAACAGAGATACAATAAAATTGGTTTTCTATTCAATAGGATTATCTCTGAGAAGAGATGTCACGGTTGCATTCATTCACAAGAATATGATTACAATGAGGCTCTGAAGGCCTTTTTACAATAAACATGAATGTAAAAAAGCCTAGACATCCAAAAATCTAACCCTAGGAGATGAAGCGCCAAAAGTCACGTGGGCCCCATTTGGGTAAGTTAGTACATCAACTTCCCGGGGTCATAAATTTTGCATACAATCTTCCTCTTAGGCGCACGATAGCCCGTTGGAAAGGTCTAATCAAGAAGAACGATTTTCTTCTGGCCCAAGTCAATGCGTCCACTACATATTTGGGCCCCAAATCCCCAAAAAACGTCGTTTAGGGCCTCAAAACGGCCCCAGAAGTTTGGAACCTGAAAAACTGTCGAAAAACTGTCAAGGTGGAAAACTATTTTTCCAGCCAGTGGAATAGGTGGGCGGCCACCGATATCCACCTAGGCCAATCCTCCCTCCTTAGGAAGAAATGGTCTCCATTGCGTTGAGTTCCCCCATCAAATGAAGAAATTTCTATTGAATTTGGCCCCGGGTGAGCCACTTGCCTTGGTGCGGGAGTTGCCCTGCTTTGACAACTTGATAAAGCTAGATCCTTTGTTGTCGAGTGCCCTTGATCTGTGTGTCCACAATCTGATCACTGGATGCATGTTTCATGCAGTCAAGGTTGAGCTTGGTTGGTGTCAACTACTCTACTATCTCTGAGGTGTCCAATAATGGTGGGAAATATGGCTGAAGGAGAGCCACATTGAAGACTGTGTGCAGGCCAAGGAAAGGGGGAATGTTGAGCTCAAAAGCATTGTCACCCATAGCCTTAGTGATGGTGTATGACCCATAATGGAGTGGGTGAATATTTCGATGGGACCCTGTATGGTGTTCTTTCTGCAAGTGCAACCAAACTTTGTCGCCCACCTGAAACTTATGTTGCACTTGATGTTGATCATGGTGTTTCTTGTACTTGGCATTAGACTTTTGTAAAATATCTTGAACCTGTTGGTGGATGTGATGGATCTACTCAATGAACTGGGTGGCTTTGTCAGCTTCTGGTGGAGAAGGGGACGAGTCGGTCGAGGTGGTCGCCAGGGGTAGTGCAACATCCATGGGGTCCAATGGTTGGAATACCAAACCCACTTGAAAGGGGTTGTGGCTAGTTGAGCTATGCAGGGCTCGATTGTAGCTATGTTGGACATAGGGAGGAATCTCATCCCATGTGCGAGGGTGTTTTGAATTGTACATGTGCAGGATATGTATGATCAGTCGATTGACGACCTCAGTTTAGCCATTTGTCTGGGGATGGAATGTAGTGGGTTTGGTGAGATTGGTATCCATAAGTGACCAGAGGCTCGACCAGAATGTGCTAAGAAACAAACTGTCATGGTCTGAGATAATGGTTTGTGGGATCCAAAAATGTATCCATACTCGTTCATAGAAGAGATTGGTAGTGGCTTCTACTGTGATGTTCTTCTTGCAAGATGCTAGAATTTCCATATTGGAAAAGCGGCCAACAACCACAAAAACACAATAATTTCCCCTCTTGGTGGACGGGAGGCCCGACATGTAGTCCATTGAGATGGATTCCCATGACCTGTCAGGAGTAGGAAGAGGGGTGTACATGCCCTGTTTTTTAGTGGTTGGTTTGGCAATAACGCAGGCGATGCAGGACCTGATATACTTACCTAAATAATGTCAAAGTTTCATCCTTTAGAAGTGTTTCTGTAGCACCGCCACTATCTTTTCGATGCCAAAGTGTCATGCCACCCGACTGTAGTGAGCTTCCAAAATCAGCTTTGCGCGCTTGCTTGATGGAACATAGATATGGCCTAGAAGATGGAAATTAGTGACCAGTGAGTTGGCGCCCAACATTTGGTAGGTGGTGGGGAAGTCAGGGTCGATCTCATAGAGGTGGGGCCATCAAGAGCTCTAGTGGTCGCAAGACTCTAGCAACGTGGTGAGTGTCGTGACTGGAGGTCAGCTAAGGCAATCAACAACTCAATTGGTACTTCCTGTTTTATACTTGATGTTGAGGTGGAACTATTGTAAGTATGTGGACCACTTTTGATGGCGGTCATTCTGCAATTTTCCTTGGGTCAACATGAATTGTAGTCGTTTGTGATCAGTGTGGATGACTGTCTCCTTCCCAAGAATGTAATTTCTCCACTGGTGGCAAGCCTGCATAATGGAGTACATTTATTTGTCATAAGTAGGGTACTTATAGACAACATCTGATAGTATCTCACTATGATATGCCACAGGGTGGCCGTGTTGAGTGAGAACAGTGCCCACATCATAGTTTGAAGCATCTGTCTCGATCTCAAAGGGATGTTGCAGGTCCGGTAATGAAAGTAGTAGGGATGAGCACAAACGCTTCTTCAAGTCATCGAAGGTTTGTTGTTATGACAAGCCCCACACAAATTTTTCCTTACCACCACCCCTGGTTACTTGGCTGATGGCCAATGTGATATGAGAGAATCCCAACATGAACCTATGATATAAATTGGCAAGGCCCAAGAAGCTCTGAAGTTTAGTGAGTGTGGTTGGGGCTGACCAATCACGGATGACCTGGATCTTGGCTAGATCCACATGCACACCATGTTGATCAATGATGTAGCCTAAGTAATGGACTTTGTCCATGCTGAAGGATCATTTTTCCAAGTTTGCATATAGTTTGTGTTGCCACAGGGTGTGCAGAATCTGTTGAATATGTTGCAAGTGTTCCACCCAAGTCTTGTTGTGGATGAGGATGTCATCCAGATACACCACTACAAAACTATTGGTGAAAGTTCATAGGATATTTTCCATCATCCTCATAAAATTTGTTGGAGAATTTGTCAAACCAAAGGGCATGACCAACCATTCAAAAATACCTTCTTTTGACTTGAAGGCGGTCTTCCATACATCTGTCTGTTCTATTGGGACCTGGTGGTAGCCAGAATTTAGATCAATCTTACTGAAGTATTTGGTTGTCGTGAGTTGATCAAGGAGGTTTTTGATTCGAGGAATCAAGAATTGGTTTCGGACTATGATTTTATTCAGGGCCCGGTAATCAATGTAGAGTCGTGAGGTCTGTCTTTCTTCTACACCAGCACGATTGGGCTCCCACAAGGTGATGATATGGGATGGATGTGCCCCTTATGGAGCATTTCTTAGATCTGCCTTTTGATCTCCTCATTTTCTAACAGAGATTGGTGGTATACTAGCCCATTGGGTAGTGGTGCACCTGGGGTCAGATCGATGTGATACTTGACCTAGAAGTGTAGAGGTACCCTGGTAGGAGAGGAGAAGATATATGGGTATTCTTCCATGACCTTATCCACTTGCTTCTGTTGTGTGAAGAGATCGGTCAAGGAGGCCCTGGATGTGGCTGCGATATTTTGCTCACTCCGAGAGAAAATCATGAACAAGACAAATTTCCCGGTCTGAGAGATGACCTTACTGCATTGCTCGGAAGAGAGCAAGGAAATAACACTAGGAGTGACTGCGTCGAGTACCCTGAACAATTCCCTGTTCAAAGTAATCATAACACTACAAGGCCTAGACTCATATACAGCATGACGTTTCCATAAATAAGGTTGGTCGAAAATAACATTACAAAATTCTAGAGGAGAAACATCACACAATACCTCATCTTTGAAGGGATTGATGTCATACGACAGTCGACACTGTTGGTTGACGCGGAGATCGCTTCCTTGGCGGAGCCATCCAATGGTGTAGGGTTGTGGGTGTGACTTTGTCGGTAGGGCTAGGAGCTTGATGACCTCTATGGATATGAGGTTCTTCTAGCTACTGCTATCAACGATGAAGTGCAGCGGGGTGCCTTTTATTGATCCATAATTGGATCCAGAGCCAAGATGAGATCTAGGAAGGCCTAAAAATCAAAATGCTCAGAATCTCTTCAAAACGGACGCATGCGTAGGACTCATTGATACAAACTCAATGCAACTTGAACGGGATCAAATAGACGTCGTATGCAAAATATATCACGTTCTCTTCATTTTGCCAAACAGGAAAAAAGTCAACCTGCTCAAAG
This sequence comes from Picea glauca, assembly GCA_000966675.3. Classification (NCBI taxonomy): domain Eukaryota; kingdom Viridiplantae; phylum Streptophyta; class Pinopsida; order Pinales; family Pinaceae; genus Picea; species Picea glauca. The sequence goes on from JZKD02S0159461.1 coordinate 176,102, forward strand.
TCAATGCTGACATTAGCATGTAGGACAGGTGATGTCAGCATGATGTCATCATGCTGACATGGTGCCATCAAGAGGTGATATGTGTCACTCATTTTTGTCACTTTCGGGCTGATTTGGCATTGTACATATTTAACATGTGTCACTGTATAGATGACACATGGCAGTTGGTACAGTGATGTGGCCAAATGATAGATGGGCATGTGGCATACAGACGACAACTGGGCAGGTGAATGGGCATACAGACTGACACGTGGCAGGGTGACTGGGCGTATAGACTGATGATGTGTCGGACATGTGGCAGGGTGACTGGATGTACGATAGTTGATGTGGTCCAATCCTGGGTTGCCACATGGATCAATCAGGTGGTGCCACGTGGCACCCTACAGATTCCCAATGATGGATAGGTAAAAATTTGTTATGATCTAGGGGGATTCGAACCCCTGACCTCACAGACAAGCCGACGGTTTTGTGGGAAGGGGCGAACCGCTCGGGCTGTGGTGGTACCTGTTAAACCATGGGGCCCTTTCCCCCTTTTTACTGATGGGTGGCACAAATTTTGGTTAGGCCCTGGTCGACGAGGGGATAGCCCATGACCAGGTGTTGCAAAACAGGGGCTACATTGGATAAGGGGGTGTGCGCCGAGGACTAGGGAGAGGCCACATGACCAAGCCACATGAACGAGAGCCGAATGAATAGGGGGCCAGCACACTAGGCCTTAACGCTTGGGAAAACGAAAACCCCCATAGGACCAGGAGCTCACGTGTAAGGGGTTGTGCCCAATATATTTGAAAAATTGGGTTTTTTTAACTATGTAATATGATTTTCAGTGATTTTCTCAGCAATTTTTGGGGATTTTGGCCAATATTGGGGGATCTTGGGTCCTTTTTGAGTCCAAATCTTGGGGAGAAGTTGGGAGGTTGTTACCCACTTCAAGTCTATATAAACCAGAGGCTCTTGAATTCATGGGGGGAATTCATGGGGGGGAAATGTTGTTGAATTGTTGAGGCAAAGCCATTTTTATGCAGGGAAGCTATTGAGGAGCACACCTTTGCAGGCCATTTCTGGGAGCTTCGTTCATCCGTTTTCAGTGCCGTCAGTTTTGATGGGTTCTTGAGATCTGGTAGAAAACGACCAACTCATTTTCATAACCCCATATCACTTTCATGATGTACATTTAAAGCTTCGAACAGAAATAAGAAAGCCTCACCCACTGAGACAAAGGCTTGGAGACATATGTGAGATTGACGAACTCCGTTATCACTTTTGGTGTTTTATGGTTTGTTGTTATTCATGCTTATGTTTAGATCTATATATTATCTTATGGATGCTATGTTTCCTCTATAATTCTTCCTCTTTCATTCATTTCCTAAATGACAATTTAACTCATGAAAAATAACTCAACCATTGTCGTTAAAAATATCTTTTCGGATCAAGTGGTATCAAAGCTAGTTGACGGTTGGATTTTGAGTTTGCATGACTACCAAGAAAGTGGCATATACAAAGGGAATTTCTCAAGATGAGAAGGATATGCAAAAAACTCTCTTTTCCATGCTTGAGATGGTGAAAGTGTTGTATGAAGATTACTTGGAATGAAAGAGATCGGTTCAAGGGAAATCTTCAAAGAACAACAAAAGAGAAGGAGAATTGAATGAATTGCCTTCTACACCAAATTCAGAAAACATCTATGAGGTATGCAGTGGAAGTCATTCATCAATTTATCATTGTTCCCATCAAGATAGTTCTTTTGGAGCATTTGAAAAACATACAAGAGGTATAGGTTTGAAATTGCTAACCAAGATGGGTTATGAAGGAAGGATCCTTGGAAATAAAGGCCAAGGTATCGTTAATCCCATCGAGGTTGTGGAAAGACATCGTTATTTAGGATTGGGATATGGAAAAGATGAGATTGGAGCATTCTCCAAAACATCGAAAGCAAGTAATGCTTTAAAGGATCAGCTTAAGTCATTCCAGGATCGATTCATGAAAGGTGATGGTGTATCACTCCATGATGGTGACAGTGAATGCAAGTCATCTCCAAAGAAAAGTGAAGATCAACAAGGAAGGTATAATGGTCATGATTTTTCCAAATCTCTTTTTTATTATAATAATCATGTAATCCGAAACTTGTGGAATATGTATCCTTGTACCTTTTTTCATTCACCCAATCATTGTGTTGCCAAGCGTTGGAAGATACAATATTTATACATGAAGTTTATGTCGACTACGAAGGAGACACAACATAAAGACTCAACTTCACAATGGAAGAAAGAGAAGGGAAAACAAGTCTGGATGCCAAAAAACCACTGCACTTATTGCAACAGGGGTGGACATCAAAAGGATAAATGTTGGAAGCTTAATTTGGAGCTTCGTCCAAAGAAGGACAAAAGGATTACGCTTGTACTCACGAAGGAAGAGGCATTGTCATCGAAGAAAGAGGAACACCATGAAGGAAAGAAACCAACCACTTGGTTTTTCCATAAGTGGATGTCAGATCTTCATTGTATTTTGCTTCCATTAATGTAATCACACATGTTGAAATGATGACCTATTATAACATCATTTTTGTACAACATAGTCTTTTTTTTTGTCCTTATGAGTATGTAATCAGTAAGGTCCATTTTGTAACCTTTTGGAGGACCAAAATATCTTTAGTGGGGAGGTGTGATCCAGAATTGGATCTGGAGCCAAGATGGGGTCTAGGAAGGCCTAAAACTAAAAATGATAATAATATCTTCAAAATGGACATGTACGTAGGCCTTGTCGATACGAACCCAACACAACTTGAATGGGATCAAACGAACATTGTATGCGAAAGATATCACGTTCTGTTCATTTCGCCAAATAGGCAAAAAGTCAACCTAGTCAAAGTCAACATTGACGTCAGCATGTACGACAGGTGACGTCAAAATGCGTCAGGATGATGTCATCATGACATAATTATGACATCATCATGCTGAGGTGGTGTCACTCATTTTCATCACTTTTGGGCTAAGTTGGCACTGTACGGATTTGAAACGTATCACCATACGGATGACACATGATAGTCTGTATAGTGACGTGGCCCAATGACAGATGGAAATGTAGCATACGAATGATAGCTAGACAGGTGACTAGGCATACAGATTGACACATGGTAGGGTGACTAAGCGTACACACTGATAACGTGTCAGACAGGTGGCAGGGTGACTGGATGTACGACAGTTGATGTGGTCCAATCCTGGGTCACCACGTGGCCCAATCAGGTGGTGCCACGTGGCACCCTACGGATGCCCAATGATGGCCAGGTAAAAATTTGTTATGAGCTAGGGGATTCGAACCCCTGACCTCACGTACAAGCTGATGGTTTCATGGGAAGGGGCAGACCGCTCGGGCTGTGGTGGTACGTGTTAAACCATGGGGCCCTTACCCCTTTTGAACTGACTGGTGGGGCAAAGTTTGGTTAGGCCCTGATCGATGGGGAGCTAGCCTATGACCAGGTCCTGCAGAACAGGAGATACACCAGATAAGGGGGCGCGTGCAGAGGACTAGGTCGAGGTTACATGACCAAGCCACATGACCCAAAGTCGAATGAATAGGGGGCCAACGCACCAGGCCTTAGCATCCGAGCACATGGAAACCCTCCATATGACTAGGAGCTCGCGTGTAAGGTGTTGCGCCCAATATATTTTCAAAATTGGGTTTTTTTTAACTATGCAATATGATTTTTCAGTGATTTTCTCAACAGTTTTGGGGGATTTGGGCCAATATTGGGGGATCTTGGGCCCTTTTTGAGGCTAGATCTTGGGGAGAAGTTGGGAGGTTATTACCCACTTCAAGTCTATATAAACGAGAGGCTCTTGAATCCATGGAGGGAATTCATAACAGGAAAATGCTATTGAATTGTTGAGGCAAATCCATTTTTATGTAGGGAAGCTATTGAGGAGCGCACCTTTGCGGGCGATTTCTAGGAGCTTCGTTCATCTGTTTTCAATGACGTCATTTTTTATGGGTTCTTGAGATCTGGTAGAAAATGACCAGCTCATTGTTGTAATCCCTTGGAACTTTCATGATGTACATTTAAAGCTTCAAACAGAAATAAGAAAGCCTCACCCACTGAGACAAAGGCTCGAAGACGTAGTCGAGATTGTCAAACTTTGTTATCACTTTTGGTGTTTTATGGTTTGTTGTTATTCATTCTTATGTTCAGATATGTATATTATCTTATGGCTGCTATGTTTCCTCTATAATTCTTCCTCTTTCATTCATTTCCTAAATGACAATTTAACTCAGGAAAAATAACTCAACCATTGTCGTTTAAAAGATCTTTTCGGATCATTTACCCACATCTGTGAATGGAAGAGGCACTCACCTTCTTCTAGCTCGTCTGGTTCACCAGGATGGAGCTTGGTGGTAGCAACGATGAAACTAGGTTCCGCGTCAATGATTCATATTCCCCTTTCTGGTTCTGACTTAGAGTCAGAGCCCACATCTAATTCAAAGGCTTTCACTTTGGCCACCAATTACTGCTTTGAGTGGTAATCAACAATGTTATGCCAAGGGCTCTTATGGAAGTCACACCACTTCCCGGTATCTTTCTTTGTCTTTTCGGTGTCCTTATTTGCTTGCGGCTTGGACTGGTTGTCCTGATATTGTCCATCTTTTCTCTGTTCTTTGTTATGTGGGTTGGGGTCGTCCTTTCTTGGCTTTTGTTGTGAGGGGTTTCTCAGACCCAAATTGTCGCGACTTTTGTTTGAGCTTCTGCTCAATTTTGACGGTATATCGGTAGGATGCACCCCAGGAAGAGATGTCCAGAAATTCCATTTTGTTCTGAATGTATATCTATGCATAGAATTGTGATACTTCAGCACCAGATGTCACTCTGAATATTTGATACCCATCTTGGTGTGTAAGGTATGGAAGATATTTGTGAACTCTGGCACTGCTTAGTCTCTTTCTTGCCGCAGTGTGGTCCATTTGGTATACAAGTCATCATAACTCCCGAAAGGGTAGTATTATTCCTTAAGAGCATTCCTGAAGGATTCCCATGTGGCCGTGACTGTAAATAATGAGGGTTCCTCTGTTTCCTTTTTCTCACAGAAATTTTCCCACCAATATTTGACATGGGGAACGACTTTGAGGAGCGCAAAAGTAATATTTTCTCTATTCGAAAAGTTATGGACAGAAAAATACCCTTCTAGTAGATTCAACCACTTGTCTACAACATTTGTGTCTATATGACCTTCAAATATAGGAATATCGAAGTTGATTTGTACCTTGAACGGGGTAGCGCCTCCGCTCTAGGAAGATGCATCGCCTGTTGGTAGCCGCCGAAGGATTTGCACGAAACTATCCATCATATCGCTCCTCTGTTGTGTGAATTATTCCTCAAGAAACATTTTGAAAGGATCTCCTTTCCCGTCATCTTTCTTTCTCCTACTGTGAGAGGTCACTTGGGCATTCGAGAGCCTTTGTCCTCAAGAGAAACAAGCTCGAGACCCAATTCTTTGTACCCTGACCCCATTGGGGACATGCATTAAGACGACATGGAGAAGACCGATTTGATACCATTGATCCAAATTTTATGAGCAGAACGAAATGAATACATATTATTAAAACATGCTTAACACAGAATAACAAAGATACAGTAAAACTAGTTTGATTCAATAAGGAAATAAGCTGAAACTATAAAATGCAGTGGAAAACAAGCTTGTTGGAATGGTGGTGGCTTATCTCTGAGAAGAGATGTGACGACTGCACTCAGTCACAAGAAGATGATTAAAATGAGGATATGAAGGCCCTTTTACAATAAATAGGAATGTCAAAAACCCTAGACATCCAAAAACCTAACCCTAGGAGATGAAGCACCAAAAGTCATGTGAGCCTCGTTTGGGTAAGTTAGTACATCAACTTCCTGGGGTTGTAACTTTTGCATACGATATCCATTTTAGGCACATGATAGCCTGTTGGAAAGGTCTAACTGAGAAGAACGATTTTTTTTCTGGTCCATGTAAATTGTTTTGGTAGTCACCTGGGCCCCAAATCCCCAAAAAACATTGTTTAGGGCCTCAAAACGGCCCCAGAAATTTGGAACCCGAAAAACTGTAAAAAAAACAGCCAAGGTGGAAAAATGTTTTTTGAGCCAGTGGAATAGGTGGGTGGCCACCGATATCCACCTAGATCAATGAGAAAGGGCAGTGCTAGTAAGTTCCTATGGTATTTTTGATGTATCCAGTGTTGCCAAGTTGTTTCTACCGAAGAACCCTCCTAGGTGAGTCTATGTTTTAAAAGTAGAGAGGAATCTTGCCAGACATGTTTTGAGAAGTGACAGTGGATGAAGAGGTGATTGTTGTTTTCAGTTCCTTTTTTGCAGAGGGCACACCATCCAGGTCCTTCAATGATTTTTTTCCTCATGTTGTCCCAAGTGGGGGCTTTATTATTTAGTACACACCACATGAATGTTTTTTCTTTTTGGGGACACTTTATTTTCTAGAGTCCTCTCCACCACCAGGTTGTTTCTCCTTGTTGCAGATCAAGATTTAAAGTGATATATCCCAGCTTTGGTGTGTAATTCCCAAGAGGTGTTTTTTTCCATATGAGTTTATATTCTTCTTATGTGATACATATGTGGCTGGATTGGAGAGACAAAAAGTATATGTTCCAAGGTTCTGAGAGGGGTTCATGTAACCCAAGGGCTTCGACATTTTTCCATTCTTGATGCCATATGTTTGTGGTGTAGGGTCTGATACCTATGTGAGGTAGTAAATACCTTGTTGATGAAGAAATTCAATCAACTCAAGCCTTAGTGAATGATTGACCACACTGCCTAGCCATGGGTCCATTCCTATTCATAAGCGGGATCCATTTCCCACTTTCCATGCTAGTCCATCAAAAATTACCTGAAAATAATTTTGGATGGATTTCCAAATAATGGAGCCATTTTTGAGTTTTCTTCCAGGTTTTTGAATCCAATCTTCAAGAGAATTCGGTCTTATCTACTTCTTTATCATAATAGTTGACCAAAGAATGTATGTGGTGAGTAATCTCCAACCAGATTTAGATACCAGGGATTTTGCAAACATGAAATTTGATTTTGGAACCCATCCCCCCAATGTTTTGGGGCGAGATAAAATATCCCATTTGTCCCAAGGAGTTGTGAAATCTTCTTGTGTGCCAGACCAGATAAAGAAAAAGTATAGTTTTATGGATTTTTCTAGTAATCCTTTGGGGATCCAAGCTAGAGACATCAAATAGACAGGGATGGCTTCTAGCACTGATTTTGTCAAAGTGAACCTTCCTTCTCTCGATAGCCATCTAAAGCTCCAACCTTTTAATTTGTTTCCTAGTTTTTATAGCAGCCATCACCAATCCAACTTCCAATAATCATTTGGTTTTAAGTGAAAACCAAGGTATTTTATTCCTTCCTGGAAATTCAAAATCTCGAAGGGGAAAAGGGATTTGAAAAAAGATTTTGTACCTGCTTACATCTGATAGAAAATGACTGTTGATTTATGTATATTTATGATCATGCCCATGGCGAGATGATTTTTTTTAAAATCTCATCCAATATCTCGGCATCCCATCATCGGTTGCTGCAGAAAACTAGTAGGTCATCCACAAAGAGAAGGTGGGTGATTTTGTAGCCTGGGTAAATCGAGATTCTAGTAAGGCTCCTGGAGCAGAATTCATGGTTTATATCTCAGTTGAGGCACTCGACCACTAGAAGAAAGAGAAGAGGTGAGAGTGGGAAACCTTGCCTCAGACCTCTTTGAGAGTGGAAGAAAGGGGTGGCTACCCCATTTATTAGTAAAGTGAAATAAATTGAGTTTAGATAGGCCATGATCCATTTGATGAAAGGAACATCAAAACCCAAATGAGTGAGTAGGAGTCTAATGTAGGACCAGTTTACTATGTCGAAAGCCTTTGACAGGTCAATTTTTAGAATGGCTCCTATGGATTTTGAGGTTTTTAGGCTGTGTAGAGTTTCCTGAGCTTCTCTGATAGCTTTATGAATCTGTCTTCTTTGCAGAAACCCAAATTGCTCTTTTGAGATGTTGTTTGAGAGGATGGGTTTTAGTCTTCGCGCAATAATTTTGGCTATAATTTTATAGAGACGGTTGCAAAGAGAGATGGGTCAGAAATCATTGAAGGATTGGGGTTCATCTTTTTGGGGAATGAGGGCGAGAAAGGTTGTATTTATAGGTGCATAATTATGCCCATTTTTCCTTGATTCCTATATAACCTGAAGGATTTCGGCTCCTATTAGATCAAATAATCCCTAAAAGAATTCGATGGTCCATTCGTCTGGCCCTGGGATATTATCTTTTTGGAATCTCTGAATTGTTTCTTTTAGTTATTTTTCCATAACTTTAGCAAAGATATCTTTGTTTGCATATTCATCCACAAAACTGGGGAAGTAGAGAGCCGATTTAATAATTTCTGCATTGTTTACTCTTGAGTCGACTTTAAAGAGAGTTTTGAAATGTGTGATCCCTAGCTGCGCTAGATCCTCAATTGAGCTGGTTGGAGAGTCCCCTTGGCATTGTAAGTTCCAGATAGTGTTTGTGGCCTTCCTCCCTTTTGCAAAAGAGTGGAATTTTCTTGTGTTTTCATCTCCTTTGTTCAACCAAATGGCTCTAATTTTGAGGCGCCATTCAACTTCTTTTTCATCCAGGAGATTTTTGCGACGGGTCTCTAGTAATATTAAGTTTTCTTTTAACTGCTGAGTGTGAAATCCTCCTCCCTCGGAATAGGATATTTGTTCAATATGTTCTTTGATTTTTCTTAGTTCTACTTCTTCTCTAATGCCCTTTCCACTAGCCCAAGTTAAGGTTATTTTTTTTAAACGCTTTAAGTTTTCCACGAAATGTACTGCAACAGGGGAGCCCTCTTGTGGAACATAATTCTTCCAATTTCTTTGGACCAAAGATTGGAACTCTTCATAACCAATCCAGTTTTCATTTAATTTGAAAGGACTAGATGGTTTCTTTGTCTCAGAGTTTAGTTCCAACCAAATAGGGTGGTTATATGAGTCTCCTTCGCTTCCAATCCCTTGTTTTAGCTGAAGGGGGGAGTTTAGGAGAGATTCATGAACAAGAAAACAATCTAATATTTTTTCCACCCTGGCATCTCTTGTCCTCAAATTTATCCAGGTGGGCAGTAGCTTGATGAGTGAAATATCAATGAATCCCATATCATTGAAGAGGTGTGAGAAGCAAGTAGAAAGGGGATATGGTCGGGTCGACGATCCCCACACTTCAGCATTTCCAAGGGAGAGGTTTAGGTCTCCACCGAGAATCAAATGTTTCTCTTTCAAGAGGTTATTTTTGAAGAAATTATCCCAAAAAGTGATTGGATCAGAGTAGGGACCATACACATTTAGAAGCTTGAGTTCTAACCCAAATCCCTCTAGGAATATATCTACCCCTAGGAATGACTCCTATGCCCAAGAGTTTTGTAGGTTGATAGATTTTTTTCACCAACTGATTGAAAGGCCACCCGAGCATCCTGTTGCATCTATCCCAAGGATATTCCAGGAAGGTAAGAGGGATTCAAGGGATGAGGTTACAATAGCTTTCAGATAAATATTTTCTTGTAGTATAATTAAAGCAGGATGATGTAGTGTGATCAACCTTTTTAACACAATTTGTTTTTGGGGACTTGCCAAACCTTGACAAATGTAGGAGAGGATTATCATGGGGAAACACATGTTGGGGTTTGCGTTTCTCTGACAGCGCCATAAATGGATCTTTCTCTTCCAAAAGTGATGTCAAGTAAGGCGCAATTTTTTTCTTTAGAGAGGTGGGAAGAACGGTCGTGACCTTTTTTTTATTTTTGTATACCTGATACTGTGCCTAGCCTGGTCCCATCAGAACTTAGAATCAGATGTTGCAGTTTCTGAGGTTTGATCTGACGACTAAATCCTCATATCCGGATGAGGAGGGGTTTTTAGAGGAAGAGGCAAGGGGGGAAAGGGTGGCAGTGGGAGAAGGAGGGTGGGGGAGGATGAAGGAGTACATAGCAATGGAGGAAGGGCAGGTGGGTACAAGGGGGCATGAGGGAGGGAAAAGGGAGGGTTTGCAGAGAGGGGGGAGTGTCCAGTTTAAAAAAATGAAAAGAGTGAATGAAACTATTGATAGGAAAATGGATGGGATAAGTTATATGCTTACCAACCAAAGTGTAGAGAGGTGAGCACGAAAGTCGACCGGTGGGGGGGTTGGTTGCTAGAGATACTTACAATTGGGGGAGAGCATGTGTCTATGCTTCATTTCCTTGTGGTAGTCTATCTTCTCTCTAGGGTTTCTTGTTTCTTTCTTGCGCTTTGAGGGTGCTTCGATGGTGATTTTGATGAGTTGGTATTGAGTTCGTTGCGGTCGAAAAATATTTTTTGGCGTGGTAAGTTTTGTGCAGGAGGTGAGTTTGAAGAAAAACCATGAAAAGGTTGTTGACAATCCCTTAGAATGTGCCCATGTTCATGGAAATGTCTACAGTGGAAGGGGATCCCTTCATACTCTAAACTTTGTGTGCAAGTGTGTCCTCCGTCCATCATTTTGAATTGTTTTTCTAGTCTAATCCTGATATTGAAGGAGACAAGAATTCAAGCAACCGCCATTTCTCCCATTTCCTTGAAAGACGTTGTTGGCACAGGGGAAGACCCCAGGTTCAACGCTTCAACAATGCACCAACAAAACCCTAACTACCGGCCCTTTAGACAACACCTGCGAAGCAGATGAAGTCTCACCCGAGGTAGAGGCAGGGGGGGTTGTAGGACTCAAGTGTCTACAACCAAGCTGGGACACATATCTGTGATTACAACACTTAACAGAGCACTTAGCCAACAACATGCATTATATTATGATCCTCATTTACATCTCATATTTAACCCTTATTACAGAGAAATGTCGTAATAATGAAGATCTAACACTTCAAATCAATTAGCACACAACATTAGCTCATATATAACATTCATTTACCATAAATATAGCACTAAGAATCCATACATCCATCCAACATATATAAAGATAAATACACTAAGAGATAAACAACATAACCAACATCACAACATCGCACAAAGAACATCAACGCAGGATATAAGTGGTTCACCCCAGTGTGGGGCTACGTCCACCAACTTATTCTTCTTCTTTATTAGTCTTCGATCTCTTTACACTCATCTGTTCCTATGAAAAGAGCCATAGACGCCAACTTCGTAGTGGACATGTGATTTGCGCACAATGCACTAGATCCACCTTCCTCAAAATCAGGTCAAGGCACAGAGCCGACTCCTTGATAGCACAAAGCCTTACACAATCTGTCTACACAATGCACTTACAACTTCTTGCACTGAGCCAATATTAATCTACTATGCACTTAGACACTAATAGTTATGCACTAAGCCGAGTCTAGTACTTCTTACATTGCTAGATACTTATTTATACATTTACAAAAAGGAATAAAACATGGGTAAACACATGGGCCGACATCCCATACCTTTTACATAAACCCTAAAAACCCTTTGTTGGGTCCACAAGCCTGCAAAACAAACAATATCCCGTGATCTCCACTCTGCCTGGGTGCTCCATCTTTGACCATCCTTTTGAAGTCCAAAAAGTGGTCAAACATGACCAATGTTTCCTCAAAACTTGGTTAAGGGCCAACATGCCCCCAACACTCACCTGTGACTCATCCCGAGTCACTCAGATTTGGGCAGGGCTGCTTCAAAGGCTTTGAGCTTAGCTCAAGCTACCTCGACTTGCTACTTCACCAGATCTTCCTGCTCGACAAACTCCTGAATCACTTTCTCAATAACAGGCCCTTCTAGGCGTTGTTCCACTGTCGCAACCATTTCATCTAGCTGTGAGCCTTGGCCTTCAATCTCTTCAAAAAGAATGTATGCTTGGTCATGCACCGGATGGAGTCTCTGTGTCACATCCATGAATTTTCTCTAGATAGCAGTAATGTGTTGTTGGAATGTGCGTTGTTCCTATCATATTTTCATCTTCTCAGTTGCAGTAAGCAACTTCATCTGTGCTTGCATAATGGACGTCTATTTTTTCACCTCCTGGAGTTGTGCTTCCAATTTCCTCAACTCCAGATATTTTGCAAGGAACTCATAGGTCTGTGCACTTCTATGACTCATTTTCCTACACTCTGAGGCGAGTGTTCTAATTCTTTCTACTGCAATCCTGAAAGCTTCCTCCCTTTGGTCACATACTTCTTGTAGAGTGTTCGACACTGCTTGGATATCTAGCTCCATTACCCTTGCTTGAAGATATTGAATGGCCTAAATGAGCTTCCCCACTTGTATCTCGGATGGCTCTTCTTCCTCCTACGCTAAGCCCAACAAAAAGAAAAGTTCTTTAGTTACTGCCTCTTTGATAGCAATCTACTCGGTGAGTAGTTGGTCTTTTTCTTCCTGTATCTTCGCATTGCTCTTCTCGAACTTCGCCTGAGTTTCATTTTCCTCCTTCTATGCAACTCGGATTTTCTCTATGACCTCCTCCTTTTCTTGCTTCAAGGCCTTTGTGGCTTGCTCATTTTATTCTTGGAATCTGTGAAGTCAAGCCTCTATTTCATCTACTAATCTTCATAATTCGGTGGGTTCATCCTCCAATTCTACAATTTCCACTGAAAAAGGCGCAGTAGGTACTGCGTGGCTCGAACGGATATCTTGTTGTATGTCCTTGAGCTCCTTCTCTATTATGTCATACAATGTTTCTTGCTTTGCTCCATCTCTCTACAGGATATCCTCTGAAGCATCCTCTATGGCTGCGATGATAAGATCGACATCGTCCACTGTGAGCACATTCTTTGACTGAGGCTTATTGGCTTGGGTCTTCTTCCGTTCTGAGGATTTCTGTGGAGAAACCTTCCTTTTCTTCGATGTTTCAACCTCAGTAGGGGAGTCCTTTGGTGGTGTCACTTCACCTTTTTCTTTCTTGTCTCCCTCTTCCCTTCATTCTTCTTGGTTCACTTCATCTCCTCCTCCTCCTCCCACAGGCGATTCAGACCCAATTTCCTCCGATGTGTTGTCCTCCTTATCACTTTATATGTTATGGACATCCTCCTTTCTATTATTTTTCTTTTGTCCATCATGTTCGACCCAGGTGACCAATGGACTTCCGATGATGTCAGGGTCAGAGAATTCTTCATCTTTGACTAGTACAAGGAACTCTGCTAGCCATTCCTTAGTGATCTCTTCCATGTATTTGTCGGTCAGCTTGTAATAGGACCGCAACTCCTCCTTGCTTTAATTCCTGTGTGCGGTAATGTAGATAAAGTGTCGATCTACACAGAACTTCACTAGAAGCCTATACTAATGCAAAGTATTCGGGGTCATTCATGGGAATGCTTCAATAGCATGCTTCAAATATAGGTAGTAAGCATGGAACACCATGTTCGATTTCCACTGCTTCACCATATCTTTCGTGTACCACAAGGTGGAGAAATTTGCGGCCAATGGATCTGATGGCTCAACTTCAGGGAATTTCACTCCTTCCGACATCTGCCAAGTGACAAAGTCGATCAGTACCAGTAGCCAACTGAAATGAAACTCATATCCATAATCTTATGCTTCGCAGTAGTCCTTATCCAACTCGTTGACGAGGTATATTTCCTAGTTCATTTTCATTCCTTCAACGCACTTCCCTGCAAGGTCTACTACAAATCCAATGTCCCGTGTCAGACGATTCTTTCTGACGAGCTTTCCAACTATAAGATGACAAGTTAGGCGCACTACACCATCCTGGATGGAGACTACCTTGTAGCCTTTCTTTCCCTTTTGTACATCGCCATAGTATTCCTTTATATGTTGTGTCAGGGTGATCCAGGTGGATATCGGTGGCCACCCACCTTTTCCAATTAGCTCAAAACAGTTTTCTGGCAATTTTGGCAATTTACTATTTTTAGAAATTTTTAACTTTCAGGGCCATTTTGAGGGCCTAAATGAATATTTTTCAGGATCTATATTATAAATGATAACCAAAGGCATGATTGATCCTCAAAAATGAATCTCCTTGACGATACCTTTCCAACGGGCTGTCATACACCTAAAACGAAGATCATATGCAAAAGTTACGACCCCGAGAAGTTGATGTACTAAGTTACCCAAACGAGGCCCACATGACTTCTGGCGCTTCATATCCTAGGGTTAGGTTTTTGGATGTATAGGGTTTTTGGAATTCCTTTTTATTGTAAAATTGCCTTCAGAGCCTCATTTTTAATGATCTTTTTGCAAATGCGGGTATCCATCACATCTCTTCTCAAAGATAAGCTGCCACCATTCTAGCAAGTCTTTCGCTCTGTATTTTTACAGTCTCGGTACATTTCTTTCATTAATAGAAATCATGTATTATTGTATATCTGTGTTTGTGGTTGCATCTCAGATACATTTCTGTTATATTATTGGATATCTGCGATATCTCTATGCATTTATTTATTATATCTCCGCTCTCAATTCATGTCAAAAATAAATATGGATCATAGGGAGCGATCTGCAGCCTTCCCTGGTAGACTTGTTGAGGGTTTGGTCCCTGCATGCTTAGTCCTGTGATGAGGTGGATCAATTTTGGATCCACAGTGACATGCCTATCAAGCCATAGATAGCCTCTGTGATATCATGACAGGGGGAGTTTAACACAGGCGTTAACCTCTTGATGTCGGTCAAAGTGAAGAATCTTCATCATGTTCAGGATTGTCGATTGCACGAGCTCTTTTATCCACGACTGGGAGACTATGTGCTTCTTATTCCCAGTTGTTTTCATCAAATACCAATGTGACGTGAGCATCACATATTTATTCCGGTCTCTGAGGTTGAAGTCGTTGTTCTCAACAAACCTAATAACTTCAAAATCCTCTTATGTTGACATTTCATGAGCAATCATAGGTATATTAGTAACTCTTCCACATAGGGTTATCATATTTCCCTTAAACAAGCCTATCCTTCCCAATGAAGCTATCATAATAGGCTTTCCAAAAATTTCCCAAGTGCTTTCTGGCATAATATTCACATGTGTTTCTTCATCCAATACACAGTCTATGTCGAAGTCTTCTATTCTTGTAACTATGCATTGTTTTTCTTTCAGGATATCTGGTAAACTGATGTCTCTGTGATCATCCATTTCTTCTTTTAACTGTCTTAACGTAGTCTCTGACTCTTTTTCTATATGATTCCTTAACATATCCTTAGTTTCTTGACCTTCTTTGTAGTCTTCTTGTCTCATGTTCATCTTTTCAAATTTAGCAATCATCCTTGGGAAATCCTCAACCTCATGACCAATATCTTTACAAAAAAGACAAAGAGAGACTATACCAGGGCATTCTTTAGCAAGATGTCCCGGTATTCTGCAATTATAACACAGTGTCAATCCTCTCTTTATTTTAAACAATCCCCAACCTTTCATGTACTGCGCATTGGGATCACAGTGATGGACCTGCATTCTGGAAAAATTCCTTCTAGGTTCCTGCATCCACTTATTAGTCCAAAAATTATTTATATGCATGGGAATAACATATCTTTCTCCATTTCTATCAAATTTATTCAGATCAACTCTTTCTTCTAACTGTGCCCTAGTTTTTAGACTAATACAAGATCTATTAAACATACCTAGATTCATACTTTCAAAGAAAAAAAATTCCACTTATCTTACCTTTACCAGACATAAATATTTAAGATCTTACCTTATTTCTTCAAATCTAGTTCCTTTGTTAGCACTGAGCTTCACAAGTCAACTAGAATAATGCACACTACAACAACATATCTACGCACATAGATTTAATTTATTTATTTCCCAGCAATCACAGTTTCAGGTCCCAACAACAGAACCATTTCTTTGGCACAAGGGCAGACCTAGGGTTCAATTCTTCAACAACGCACCAAAAAAACCCTAACTAACGACTCTTTCAGAAACACCTGTGAAGAAGATGAAGTCTCACCTGAGGTAGAGGCAGAGGGGATTGTAGGACTCAAGTGTCTACAACCAATATGGGACACATATCTATGATTACAACACTTAACATATCACTTAGCCAACAACATGCATTAGATTATGATCCTCATTTACATCGCATATTTAAACCTTATTACATAGAAGCGCAGTAATAATCAATATCTAACAATTCCAATCACTTAACACACAACATTAGCTAAAATATAGCATTCATTTACCATCAATATATCACTAAGAATCCATACAGCCATCCAACATATATAAAGATCAATACACTAAGAGATAAACAACATCACAACATCACACAAAGCACATCAACGCATGATATATGTGGTTCAACCCAGTGTGGGGCTATGTCCACCAACTTCTTCTTCTTCTTTAATAGTCTTCGATCTCTTTACACTTGTCTTCTCCAGTGCACAAAGCCATAGAGCCCAACTCCGCAGTGGACAGGTGATCTGCGTACAGCGCACTACATCCTCCTTCCTCAAAATCAGGTCAAGGCACAGAGACAACTCCTTGATAGCACAAAGCCTTACACAGTCTTTCTGCACAATGCACTTACAACTTCTTGCACTGAGCCAATATTAACCTACTATGAACTTAGCCACTAGTAGTTATGCACTAAGCCGATTCTAGTACTTCTTACATCGCTATATACTTATTTATACATTTACACAAAGGCCTAAAACATGGGTAAACCCATGGGCTGACATCCCATACCTGTTACATAAACCCTAAAAACCCTTTTTTGGGTCCACAAGCCCACAAAACAAGCGATATCACGATCTCCACTCCGCCTGGGCACTCCATCTTCGACCAACCTGTCGAAGTCCAAAAAGTGGTCAAACACGACGAATGTTTCCTTAAAACTTGGTCAAGGGCCAACAAACGTATCTACTTTGATGAAAATCCATAATTCATTTCCAATCACTTGGAAACATTTTTCCAACCAATACTATGGTGGGAGTCCTAGAAGGAGAACCCAAATGGGAATGGTATCCATCATTTTTGTGGCTGCATCGAAGGTGGGCTCCCATTTTTTCATAAGTACAAGAATGGAGTCGATACTCTAACCACTTTGAAGGGATTTCACGACTAAGGTGTGGTTTATGGATTTTAACATGAACCAACCTTTGGAGAGTCTGTTGAGTCGAGGAGGAGAGCCACACCATGAATATGAAACCAAATATTTCAGGGTTTTGAAGCTGAAGTGATTCCCATATGATTTCCCTACAAGGGTTTTCTCCGCCTTGTTTGCGGCTTCTGCCATAGTGATATCCCGACCAAGGAAGATATTTGATTCTATTGCTGCGACTGAGATGCACTTGTTTCTTCTTCTCTTCTTGTGACTTTAGCTGAGTGGAGGTGTGATATCTACTTCTGGAGAGCCAAGAGTGCCCTAGGAGTCTCCTAGAAATTAATCCCAACCATTTATATTTAAAGGGTCCAAGATGGAAGCTATAAGCCCAATTTTCTGGAGAGTGCTAGTGGGATAAGGGAATGCCTTCTCAACATCAGGGTAAAACTA
>JZKD02S0159461.1:205355-227098 GCA_000966675.3 Picea glauca
GGAGACTAGGAGGTATAATTACAACTAATGGACTAAAGCCAACATAAATAAAATAACATTACTAATATAATATGCCCCAATTAAGGGGTAATGAGCCACTATTTAGGGCTTAACACATGCACATGTCTATACAAAGAAAGTATTAGTGACATGTATCCATTCATATTTGGAATAGAATGTGAGTGGGTCACCTACAAAAGCATATATATGTGTATGAAGAAAACTAAGTACAGAAAGGATATAACAAGTGTTCTAGAGAAATGAAAATTTATCCTATGTTAAATCAGTTCAGGAACTTAGGTGAATTTATGAGTAAGCTTTCAGTTAAATGCTATTTTAACCTATATCCTTACTTCTTGGTCATATATGTTCTAAAAGAAGTATTCTAGGTGTAATTGTTAAGGTTGATCTACATTCACAACCCCTCTTATGTCTCTAATGAGAACAAACAAAACAACTAGAACCTCTACAGAAATTTAAAAAGAAAGAGATAAAATTTCTTCCTAAGACTAATTATGATCTAAAGGTGCTTTGGAGTTCTATATTAGAATACTTAGTAAATAATAGACTTCATAATTGTATTTGGGATTTAAGGAAATAGTCCAAATGTTATTAGACACTAAAATTCTTTATAAATGAGGAATTTCCTAAATTTGTTAAAATACAAAATCTCCAAAAACTTTAATTGGACTTTAATAAAAATTTATGCTAAGTATGGACTTTAATCAACACTTATGTTAATTCCCCGGATGGGGTGACACATTGCGTAGCAAGGCCACATGGTTTGGAGCCTTGCCTGGCCATAAATAAGGGTTGTTGAATCCCATCCCCTCACCATTAAGGATTGGAGAAAGCCCCAACAACCAACCTCATGCCATGAGACCTCTCACTCGCATGAGGAGTCTGGATGCATAGAGAATTAAGGAGGGAGCCTCAATGGAGGAGCCTATCACGTCCACCCTCCCAGATATCAACGAACTTTTTTATGGCATCACCCATTTCGATCTTAGGCCGCACAATCCTTGATACTCTGAGCTCTAGTGCAATTACAGGAACACCAACGTCACTTTGGCCATCGCTCTTCACATCCCCATGCCAAGAGAAAGAGGGAAGCCCCACAGGGGATCTTCCTGGTATAATTTTTTTTCTCGTCAAAAGCGACAATAGTGATTCGAAAGAGTGTTGTCCATGGTCTGAACGCAACTCGTACACAGAGCAAGGAAACCCAGGACACCTCTCATGGAATATGTGGAGGAGGTCTTTCCGGAAGATCCAATTCAGGCTCCCCCAGAACACCTCCTCTTTACTGTACCTAACAATTGGCATCCCCCAAGCTACCGCTAGGGGGATACCACCATGGAGACCACTAGGGCGCAGCCAAAAATCAACAATAGGGAAGACCATATGGAGGATTTTCCCACATGCTACATTGAATAGGATATTCCATAGGAGCTGGACTCGTAGGAGGCCGCATGCGCAGGAGAACACTTCTCAGGCATTGACAATGAGAATGCTAAGGGGGAATAGGATGAGACACGGGGACTGGAAGTGACCATGGAGAAACAAAGAGGGAAGGCAACAGGTGAGGCCGTGAACATCAGCTAGGGTGGTGAATTTAAGGAGGATGGCCAAGTGTGGGAGGGTGGCATGGCCTTCATGCCACATCCCATATCCACCATGCAAGAATCATGGCATGTCCAACCGCCATTCTTCCACCCGAAGCACCTGGCTCTAATGTTTGACTTGAGGAGCTAGGTGGCGGACCAAATCCACCATGCCATCCTCATCAGCCGATGCATTGATATGTTATACGACACATACTCCAACACGCCAACAGAGCAGAGATGCCCTACATGCGGGCAACCTTTCGTGCTGCTAGCTAGAGCAGGAATGCAGGATGGCAATGCTGACATGGCCACCCCAGAGGCCACCGAGTAACTGTTTTCGTTAATGTTACTGGTTATAATTTTAGTTTTGGTTAGAGCTATGGCTCTGCAAATGTTACAGTTTAAACTTGCTCTATTTTCAAGAGCTATGGTTCATCTTTAGACTGGGGGTTGCCATATGCCTTGGTTTCCTATGGGCAGGACAGATGGCCTCCTACTTATTGACATGGACAACATAGGCTTCCACTTGTTCCAGTTTCTGTTAATTCGGCGGGACAGTCAGCAAACCAAGCATATTTGTACATTTTGGCAGCTAATACAATAGGCCACCTCTCTTTTTTACTTAAAAAAAATAAAATAAACACTTATTCTAATTATGGGATAAAATACCTAAATTTAGGTAAGGGAAGTAAAGAAAATAAATAGGAATAAAGTTTACTCCTTTACCTGCGAGGAAGGGAAATTATAAACCATATTTTAAATGGAGAAATTTCTCCTCTTGAATATGATTTTATTTTATTATTTTAAAGATTTTGGAATAAGGAAACTAATTTCCATTTTTCCTTTATTTCAGGTTTAATTAAACAAACTTTATTTAAACCTTACCAAATATTGATTTTCTACAAGGACACACACATACACACACACACACACACACACACACATATTGGAAATTTATGAAAACCTGGGCATGAATTTTGATGGGGTTTATTATAAATTAATATATTACAATGATCACATGAACGAGACCAACCCCTTTTCCATTTAAATTATTATTTAAAGTGTAATGTATGCACGTGGGACTTCGGGACTTCAGGGATTCAGGATGTTGAAGTGATTGTGTTGTGATAAATCTCGAAGGCTTCTGGCCCAAAGTCTCCTTAGGAAAGCACTTAATGGAAAAATTGTAATTCTTAAGTACAAACTTTAATGGGGCTTATGGTATTATAATATATCATAATATTATAAAATCATCACATGGACGAGGTAAACCCTTTTCCCAAACAATTATATTATATACATTTTATAACCCACATGCGTGGGACCACTTTGAGACTTTGAGATTTTTAAGGAATGTAGAGTGTGTTGAAGAGCTTAAGTAGTTGACCCAGAGTTTCTCCCTAATTCCAATATTAAAATACAATATTGGGGATTTATTAAACCTGGGTGCAATTCTCAAGGAGGTGTTTTCCAATAAATATATTATATTAATAAAAAGTTTATTATAATATTTGCACGTGGATGAGGCCAATCCTTTTCCCTTTTTAAAATTAATATTTAATGCGTAACACATATAAGTGTGGACCCCTTCAGGACTTCAGAACTCCGGTAATTCAGGATTTCGGGACTCCAGGATGTTTGGGGTGATAGAGTACATGAGATAAAATGGTCGAAGGCCCGAACCTACTTTTGACATTCCAATGTTATAATAAATATTAAATGTAATTAATTATATTATATTGTAATATAATTAATTATATTTTCATCAAGGTATGATAAAGTGGGACCCTCTCCGAAGCTTCGACATTTGGGGATTTTTGGGTATATCCATAAGAGCATGGAGAGCAATTACGTCTAAGTCCATAGATTTAGTACGCTAATTGATTTTAATAACCCTAAGTGTAATCAATGATAATTAATTATATTATAATGTAATTCATTAGGATTATATTACAATATAATTAATTAAAAAAAACTAATTAGGTAATATTATTTGATTTTGGAGTTAATGTGATGGGATTTAATATAATAATTAGCATTAATCCATCCCGACTGTTGGATTTCCAAGGGAAAAGGGGAGTAATCCTTGGTTTAACTGGAGTGGTAATTTAGGCCAAGTAAAAATAGAATTTGTGGGGTTAATTAATTTTAATGAAGATTAATTATCCCTAATATGGATTAAATAAATTATTAGTAAAGAGTGGGATTTTATTATGATAATGATTAATTAATTTAATAGTCCTACAAGAGCTACAAGTGTCAACCTCTCATTGGACGATTCTTTGTATGTTACGATGGTGTGGAGTGTCGGGTCACAGGGAGCCATGTGGGTGCCACATGCTGGTGAGAGAATACAGTCGATGAAGGCATAAAGAATTATAAAAGACCTTAAATTTCGATCCATAACTTATATCTGGACAAATTTATAGTCGTTAAAGAATACTCATCGAATCGAAGAGGTTGTAATCCTAGTTATAGGGATTTGATATGGATTGAGAAAAGAAAAAAAATTATACCCGATCCCTCAAAAAGGTACTTAGGGGTCGGGTGTGTGACAAGGAAAATCAATGCTCAATTTTCACAAACTAAGAAGGTAAATAAATCTCAAGGGTCATGATTACCATGTGGAAATGACACAAATAGTGACTTGATGTAGATGCTCTAGTTAAGGGAGACACCAATAACTACCTAGACAAGACTCATGGGGACTTAACAAATTGTGAAAATCCCCAAACTCTTAATATTTGTTTTCTTTCCCCCATTTTTTTGTTGTTTTTTGTGATTTTTTTGGATTTTTTCATTGTTCAATGAATGAGAGAGTCAAGAGAGGAGGTGAGTGATCACGTTGCAAGAAAATTGAGTCTTAAGCACAAAGATACCATATTACAAAAAGAAATTAAAGTAGAGGATACACAACAATCAATGAACAACAAATTCATGCTCCTTGTTTAATGACAATGATTGATAAAGTTAACATGACAAAGACAAAAAGAAACAAGCGAGCAGTAAAATGAAATATTCGATAACAAATAGAAAATGAAAAGGTTGGGAGATATTATAGGAATGAATAGAAAGAGATGAGTGTGATGAATTAGGCTTATAATGCAAATTCATTAGAAGAGGTGCTACTGTAGGGAAACCCATCATAAAATGGATTTTTCATTGAATGTGTGAAAAGGTGAAGAAGTGAATTGGGATAACACACAAACATCCAACTAGGGGGGTGTATCAAAAATTTGGGCGATAAACGGTTCAAATGAAACCATGTAGAGGAAATATCTAAACGTATTTGCGAGTTCAAGAATATACCTTCCAAGGAAACCATGGCTAAGAGAATGATCCAAAAGTACCATGAAATCTAGTCCAAGGCCTTGCACCCATGAACAACATATGGAAAATATTTTCCAATTCTTTATTATATATTAAACCCAGGCAATTGTTTTAGCCTTAAATTGTTCAACAACATCTTATTTGACAGAAAAATCATTAGTCTCTATTATGGAAATTTGGGCCAAGGTATTCTTTTCCAAATGATATGGAGCAAGTAAAGAAACATGGAAACTCTTGATATCACCAAGGGGGGCATAATCTAAAGGTTAAAAAACATGTTCATCCAAAGTAAATCTAGTAAAGGTCTCAAAGAACACTTCATAAATAGGAAATACTAGGTCCAAATAGGTAGGTGAATCACCAAATACTATTGAACATGATGTTTAGTACTTAGCCACATAACAAGTATCATGGCCTAATGTTAAAGGATTGTCCTCATTGTGAGTAGAGACTTGAGAAAGTGGGATGAACCATATAATATACTTGTGGAGAAGCACCAAACAAATCCCCAACAATGATGATTTCTTATAAAGACAGGTCTAACACCTCAATCATAAAAAAGAAAACTCTGAAAATCTACCAAGAGGAACCAATTATTTGGATTCTTCATAGGAGTAGGACTATATGTACAATGGTTGATCATGACCATTTTTCCTTCATGGGGAAATTGCATGAAAATGAAGGAAAATTATGTAACCACCTTCATGGCATACATATATCTCCTCTCGAGTAGCATGGTGTAGTCTAAATAAGAATGCATAACTTATCCATTAATTAAAATATTTTTAACACCTTAGGTAATAGGTAAATTGTTCAATACTCCTAGAGGTTGGGAAGGGTTCCCATCAAAAGATATAAAAGTGGTTAGTGATGGGAAGGACTAGGAGAGCCCATTTTCTTCCAAAATACTAATGACTTGACATAATATGAAGCTCCCTCATCCACTATATTGATCCAGGTGGATATCAGTGGCCACCCACCTTTTCCAACTCACTCAAAACAATTTTCTAGCAATTTTGGCAATTTACTATTTTTAGCAGTTTTTAACTTCTGGGGCCATGTTGAGGGCCTAAATGAAGGTTTTTTTGGATCGATCTTCTAAATTATATACAAAGGTTTTGATTTATCCCCAAAAATTAATCTCCTCGACAATACCTTTCCAATGAGCTATCATGCACCCCAAACAGAGATCGTATGCCAAAGTTACGCCCTCGGGAAGTTGATACACCAAACTACCCAAAACGGGGTCCACAAAACTGTTGGCTTTTCATATTCCGGGGTTAGGGTTTTGTTTTTTATTTATGATAGAAAGGCCTTTGGAGCCTCATTGTAAAATCATCTTCTCACGTATGCGAGTAGCCGTCACATCTCTTCTCGGAGATAAGTTGCCACCATTCTAGAGAGTCTTTCACTCTGTATTTTTACAGTCTTTGTACATTTTCGCACATTAATAGAAAATTGTGTATTAATGTATCTCTGTGTTTATGGTTTCATCTTTGATACATTTATGTTATATTATTGGATATCTGAGATATCTCTGTACATTTCTTTACTATATCTCCGCTCTCATTTCATGTTGAAAATAATTTGGATCATATACACAGATGAATGTTGAAATTCCTAACACTAACTTTGACTTGAAAAGTGATGGAATTGGGTAGATGCGGTTCAAAATTATAGTAAATATTTTATTGGCCTAGGTTCAATAGGGTCAATACCTGCAATATCATTAAACAAGGCCTAATATTGTCAAGGAAAAGTTTGAAATATAATTCAGAAATATCACAAGGGGATTGGACCAAATCTATAACATAATCTTAATGTTGAGAAACCCTATAGTGAGGATTATGCCCCATTCTTTATAAAGGATCTTTGGGGAAAATCAATGGAGATTTCATTTCCTCTAGAAGACTCGGGGTTAAGTGTCTCATAGTTATGATTACACATTTGTAGATTCACCATATCATTAACCATCAATATCATGATGGGAAGGGTCACCCATTTGGAAGGTTCCCTAAGAGGTTGAAGTGTTAGATGCTCTACCTTGATTAGAAATAATATTAAATTGAGAGAAATTTTATTAGAATGCTTCATGATGTTGTGGGCCAGTTCAATTCAGTATTTGATCCCTCGGTTGTTTGGTTTTTACAAGATCAGGATCCTCATGGAAATATTGATCATCTCCACAAATAACATAAGGATGTCTAATATTATTCCCTTTTTCTTTCATTTGACCTTGATTGGGATTATATTTTACCCTAACATTAGTCTCATTTCCCCCTTTCCCTTGGTTCTTAATCTTTTTCTTATTATTTTTCTCCTTCCCTTGATTATAAAACTAGTTACTTGTTTGTTGAGCCAAAATATTACCAAATTAATAATATAAGAAGGAAATGGATTGTAGGATACCCCCTGGTGTTGGCACACGGTTGTAAGACCCTAGTTTCAAGTTATCTAACCAACAAAACCATTCAAACACTGGCCCTTTTGGCATCGCCTGCATGCAATAGATGCCTCACCTAAGGCATCTATTGGGGTTGCAAGAACCAAGTTTCTGTAGGAATGAGGGGATGGGAGGCAATCATCATATTAATTCCTATTTATCTACCCTATGTGCAAGATCTTGTGTCTCTTTCCTTTAGTTAATTTGTAAATTCATTTATACAACACCATTATACTACAGATTGAAGTTCATAAGTTATTCACTATAACATTCATAATTACTACACATCACTTGTCTAGAAACCAGATCTAGATATGCATAAATAGAACATCCATGAACGATCAGAAAAAAAAGATATTCAGACACAAAGTTTAACGTGGTTCGCCCAAGCTTTGGGCTACATCCACAACAACTAGATTCTTTATTATTCTTTGTGCACTCGTCTCGGGCTTGTACATTGCGCTTACAATAGATATATCATGATCTCTTTCTCTATCTTTCCTAGTCGATATGCATTGAAATTCTCTCTTTGCAATATCTCCATATACCTTCAAACATAGACTCTCTCTCATTCTCAATATATTATCTCAATCTCTTCACAACAACAACAACTTTATCTAATCTCCAACACACTATTCTACCCGACCCAATACATATTTATACATAGAATTTAGGGCTCAAAACCCTATTTGATTATCCCCCAAAACCCTATTACAACTCATGATGACTAATTGTTCGGGCATGCTTTTCCTATCTTTGGTTTGGATGTTGCTTTTCCTTGATCTTCACCTATTGATTTATCTCTCACTTTTTCATGTGTCCTTATTCTTCATTCTTTGAACTACCTATCCAACATGCCCCCAACACTCACCTATGGATCATCCTAAGCCGCTCAATATTGTTGTGTCATGCCCCTCCATGATTCCATGAAATTTTGGGAGGTTTATTTTGTTGTCGTGACCTCTTTCATGACTTATGTTTCTTGTTCCAAAATATCTTCTACAACCTTCGCAGTTAGAGTCATAAGTTTTTCTTCGATGTCATGCATTGTTTGCTTTACCTTTCCCTGTTCAGCTGTTAATTCTTCTATTATCCTTAGTGCTTCATCTTGCAGTGGTAATAATAATTGTTGGAGAATCTTCGACTAGTCCCTTATCGTTTCTATTTCATTGTACGATTGCCTTTGTGCCAGTATGTCCATCATGCGCTCCACTGGTGGCAGTGTACTTATGTTTTCCAAATCCTTTTGCGCTTTTTCTTGTGGATCTATCAATATAGCTTCCACAACCTTCATTTCTAGATCCTCCATCAGGTTTGTCCAGATCTATGTACTTTCCTCACATAGCTTTGTGCATTCCTCATCCAACTTCTTAATATTTTCTACCGTGTCCATAATGGTTCTTTCTCTTTCTGCCCTTTCCTATGGTGGTGTTTCTAGCGTAGTGTGCGATTGCAAGTGTTAAATCCTAGTGCGGAAGAATTTAATGACTTCCCTGATATTTGAGACTTGTTCTTCTAGAATGGCTTCGGCCACCATCAAAATTTATGGAATATGACTATAAAGTTTTTGGATGGCTTGTTGTATTCGCTCTACCTGCTACTCAGCCTCACCCTTCACCTTCATTATTTTTTTGTCCTTCTCCTCAAACTCACTTTTCTCCTTCAATATCCTTTCAACCTTTTTCTCAACTGCGGTCTTCTCCTATACAATAGGTGTATACCCTTAGTGAAGCTTTGTGTTCTCTAAGGCTACCTTTTCCAACTCACTTGATGTTGATTCTACGCAGAACCACATCTCTTGCGCAATGTCGATGTGCAAGACTGGCAGCACTGCTATGGGCGTCTGTGAGACAATTAATTCTAGTTGACTTAGTCATTATACCTACTCCTAAATATCAGGTGTAGGAAACCCAATCACATTCGATGAATTTTTCAATACTTTGTGCCCTATTTCCATCTTTGAAAAATAAGACATAGTGGCCCCTACTTCCCAAGTCAAGTTGGTAGATGGTCCTTCATTGTATAGTTGCTCTGGTGTTATCCTTGTTACTTCCAAGAGTTGTTTCAATGTTGTTAGTTGTGCCTACACCTGCTAGTATAGTTCTCCTTGTTTTCATGATGCTTTCTCAACTGCTTCTTCCATGACATCCCTGACTTGATAGTTGATTATGTCAATGTCATCATATATTATAGTATAAATGGTTGACTCTTTGATGCAGGAGCATCGCCCATGTCAAGCGAGCCAATGCGGAAGGAAAGAGACAGTTGGACAAGCGCCAGCATAAATTTTGAAAATCACCTTTGAAAGTTGATGCGCCAAATCATAAATGTGATAATTTAATGAAGCAAACTTGTATATTGTAATAGACCTTGAGAGATTCGCTCTCGTCCTTAGGTAGATGAAGGCATTTATGCTAATAAATGTATGTAGGTAGAATTTAATTGTAGATTCGACAGCTTGAGAACGCAAGAGGGAAATGGGATATAGACACCCTCACTTGTACATTGTAAGATAGATGAGCATTTGTGTATGAAGAACATAGAAGAGAAGCAGAGAGTTGTGTAGCAGACTCCATGTATAGATCTTGAATTAATAGAAGGAAATTGATTTGGACTCATGGTGTTCATATTCTCTGTGTATGCATCTTTGAATGTTATGCTCATGAATGTTTAATTCCTGTTATACATTTGCTTTTACGTTGTGTATGTGATTTCATGTTGAGTTTGAAATCTGAAAGGAAGTAGGGATTAGTTTCAATTGTTTCTCTATCTGAGCAAGAATTCCTGCAAGGAGTGCAGTTGAAGTGTCTGCAAGGAGTGCGTTGACAGAAGGCTTGGATAGTTTAACCTTTGTTCTAAATTCCCAGAAGTGAAAACAGGCACAGGAGTCGTGCAAGGAGTGCACAGGCCAAACTAAGTCTCAGAGTTGCGATTCTGAGAAGAGAATTGAGAGACTGCTACTACAGGTGTGCGTAGAGTCGAAGCATTCAAGCACTTGAGAGTGTTTGAGGTTGCCGCAAGGAGTGCGAGAAAGAGGCATTTCTGAGAAGACATAGAGTTGGAGAAAGCTTAGGAAGGATAAAGCCTTTGAACTTGTCAAAGGGTTGCACAAGAGTTGTGCCTTGAAAGCTTGTAAGGAAGCATCGTAAGTTTCCGCACAGAAGAATGAGTTCCGTGGAGGAACACTTGGCCATTCGCAGGAATCATCAAAGGAAGAGCGGACGGTCAGTATTCTCCGAGGAGAATTCACGAATCTCCGTGAGCCGTTGGATATTGTGGAGGCACAGAGACGATACAGTGAAGGTATCGAAAGTTTCTAAGCTCAGGAGGTGCAGAGCCGTTGATCCAAGTCACAAGGACCATCGGATTTACACGTGCAATCACGCATCGGGTTTTCGTGGGTTGAAGTCCCGTGAAATTGTTACAACAGGAATCACGATATTGCGATATGCGATATTCCGACGGGTACAAGAATAGTGTGGGCCACATCGGAGTCAATGAGTGGACAGGTGGTGCACCGTTTCAGAATTTGGGGAAAGGAAAGTCCCAAAACATATGCATTTGGATT
This sequence comes from Picea glauca, assembly GCA_000966675.3. Lineage (NCBI taxonomy): Eukaryota > Viridiplantae > Streptophyta > Pinopsida > Pinales > Pinaceae > Picea > Picea glauca. Next base: position 216,304 of record JZKD02S0159461.1, read on the forward strand.
CGCAAGTTTGCGAACTCCGAAATGCCAGTGGAGTGAACGACCGTTGGACAGTCAACCCATGCATGCGTCAGAGTTTCGGCGTATCGGGCATCGGGAGTCGGTGATGCAAGTTGGTTGATATCACGAGTAGTGAAATCGCGATAGGAGAAATCCCAATAGGGGGAAGAGAAGGTCAGCGTTGACTATTGTCGGGGTTCGGGGTTTTGAGAAGCCAACACTCGACCATTGACCTCACGATAGTGCGAAGTCCGATTTCCCGATAAGGAAAAAGGGAGATCGCAGGGAGAGTTTTGTGGGTGCGGATTTCCTAATAGGGAAATCAAAGGACCAGTTAGTGTTCTTCGGGCTGTGAGAAGGAGAAGGTCCTGTGAGCGGATGTGCTTGCGAGCACACCTGCGTCAAAAGTGGTATCAAAGCACAGAAAGATTCTTTGCTTTCTGTAGCAAAGAAGAAAATTCACCATGCCGCCAAGGAGAGATAGGCAATCACCCGATCCAGAGGATAGGGAACTACCGAGAAGAAGGGGCAGGCAGATGACAGATCTAGTTATGGAGAGGCAAATGCGTGATCTCTGAGCTAGACTCGAAGACATGGAGACAGCGCAAAGACACACAGCTAGTGCGGGGGATCTTAGTGATTCTGAAAATGAGATTGAGGCTGAGCATGAAGAAGAAGTCGCAGTTGAAGATGCATCAAATGAGCATTTGATCAGAGCTATTGCAAGGATGGGTGCAAGAGAGAAGATGGAAATTCCAGTTTACGAGGGAAACTTGGATGCAGAGGAGCTTCTAGATTGGATTAGAGCTCTCGACACCTACTTTGACTATGAAGAAGTCGAAGAGGACAAGAAAGTCAAGCATGTTGTCACAAGATTGAAAGGACATGCATCATTTTGGTGGGATGAGCTACAAGCTGACAGACGCTGCAAGGGCAAGCTAGAAGATCATAAGCTGGGACAGGATGATCGCAAAGATGAAAGCGAAATTCATCCCCAGGGACTATCAAATCACTCTGTTCAGGAGGATGCAGAACCTGAGACAGAAGCTGATGTCAGTGAAGGAATACACTGAGGAGTTCTATAGACTAAACATCAGGTTAGGTCATCGGGAGAGCGATGATGAGAAGGTTGCTAGATATCTGAATGGTCTGAGATATGACATTTAGGATGAAATAAGCATGCTAACCATCCGAATGGTGGAATATGCTTATCAATTGGCTCTAAAAGTTGAGGAGAAGCTGAGCCGAAAGCAAGGTCAAAGAGGCAGAGGCAGAAGTCAGCCCAGAGGCAAGTCAGTTTCCTAGGACAGAAGCCAGAAGCCCAAGGAAGACTTGAAGAGACCTCAAACTCGAATTGAGAGAGGTGGAAGTTCACAGTGAGGACAATATGCTGAGCAGAGAGGACAACATACTGAGCAGAGAGGAGATTACGTTGATGGCAACACTTTTCCTCGTACTAGAGGTAGAGGAAGAGGAAGAGGTGGAGTTATCACATGATTCACATGTGGGAAAAATGGGCACAAGTCTTATGAGTGTCCAGATAAATAGAAGGAGACTGGAGAAACTCACATCGCTAAGGCACAGAGGCGATATGTTGAGGCAGAAGACGCTGAAGGCGGAAGGTCGCTAATGATGCGAAAATCTCTTTTGACACCTGAGAAGGAGGTGGAGAGTTCAGTCCAAAGGACCAGACTTTTTAGGACTGCTTGCAAGACCAAGGACAGAGTGTACAAAGTCATTGTGGATAGCGGTAGCACAAATAATCTCGTTTCAACTGAGATGGTGGAAAAGATGGAGCTGGAGACGATTGATCATCCAAGCCCATACAGAATTTCTTGGTTGCAGAAAGGACACCAGGTAATTTTCACTAAACAATGTTTAGTTGAATTCAAGATAGGAGGGTATAATGATAGAATCTTGTGTGATGTTATTCCTATGGATGTTTGTCATCTATTGCTGGGTAGACCATGGCAATATGACAGAAATGTGATTCATGATGGGAGAATGAATACGTATACCCTGGAGAAGAATGGGAGAACCCATATGTTGCTTCCAATCAAGGATAAGGAGGTGAAGCCGAAGTTAAGCAACACTGTACTTCTCATGAGTGGGAAGGAACTTCTTACAGAGGTTAAGAAGAAAGAAGAGCTGCAATTATTTGTGGTCAGGAAACCAAAGATTGTTTTGACCATCACGAGGGTAGATGATCTACCAAAAGAAATTCAAGAACTGCTGGAAGAGTTCACTGATATAATCATGGACGAATTACCTCGTTCGTTGCCACCGATAAGGAGTGTGAGTCATCATATTGATCTCATACCAGGAGCCAGTTTTCCAAACAAAGCCGCATACAGATTGACGCCGCAAGAGAATGAAGAGGTTCAAAGGCAAGTTCAAGACTTGTTGGACAAAGGATTGGTCAGAGAGAGCTTGAGTCCATGTGTTGTTCCAACAGTACTCAGTCCGAAGAAAGACGGAGGTTGGAGGATGTGTACTGACTCAAGGGAAATTAATAAAATAACCATCAGGTACAGATTTCCATTGCCGAGGATGGATGATCTGATGGATTTCTTGAGTGGAGCAAAGTATTTTTCAAAGATTGATTTGAAAAGTGGATATCACCAGATTCGCATGAGAGAAGGCGATGAGTGGAAGACAGCCTTCAAAACCAACGAAGGGTTGTATGAATGGCTTGTTATGTCGTTTGGCTTAACAAATTCACCAAGTACCTTCATGAGGTTGATGAACGAAGTCCTGAGGGATTTCATCTGGAAATTTGTCATCGTGTATTTGGATGACATACTGGTTTACAGTAAATCAGTGGCAGAACACTTGAAGCATTTGGCTACAGTGATGCAGAAGCTACAACAGGAGAAGTTGTTGATAAATATGAAGAAATCTTTGTTCATGAAGATGGAGCTCATTTATCTGGGATTTTTTATTTCTGTAGATGATTTGAGGATGGATCCAGATAAGGTGGAGGTAATCAAGAATTGGCCATCGCCGAAAAATATATTTGAGGTGAGAAGTTTTCACGGATTAGCTAGTTTCTACCGAAAGTTCATCAGGAATTTCAGTGGAATTAGCGCAGCAATGTTGGATACAGTGAAGAAAAGACATAAATCTTTTCACTGGACAGCAGAGGCCGAGAAGAGTTTCAACTTGTTGAAACAGAAGATCACGGAACAACCGGTTTTGGTGTTGCCGGATTTCTGAAAAACATTTCAAGTGAAATGCGATGCAAGCAGGTTTGCAATTGGGGCGGTCTTGAGTCAAGAAGACAGACCGATTGCATACTTCAGCGAAAAGATGAATGAGGCAAAGGTGAAATACTCCACATACGACAAGGATTTTTATGCTATCATTCAGGCACTGAAGAAGTGGAGGCATTACTTGATCCCAAAGGAGTTTGTTTTGTACAGTGATAATCGGGAATTACAGTTTGTGACTCAATAGGAGAAGTTGAATCAGAGACATGTAAAATGGGTAGAGTATATGCAGAATTTCACATTTGTGATTAAGTAAATTTCTAGTACTGCTAACAAAGTCGTTGATGCTTTGAGAAGGAACTGTTTGTTGTTGCAGGAGTTCCGAGTCAAAACATTGCATTTTGATGATCTCAGGGACATGTATGTAGATGACCAGGATTTCAAAGAGGCATACGAAGCAGCTGAGAATCTAGTTCTCAGAGATAGGAGCCAGTGGGCCGAGTACATGATCCATGAAGGATTTCTATTTAAGGGTAATCAGCTATGCATTCCGAATTGCTCCATGAGGGAGAACCTACTTAAGGAAAAACATAGTGGAGGATTGGCCGGACATTTCGGTCATGACAAAACATTCGCGAAGTTGAGCGAGTCATACTTTTGGCCAGGGATGCGATCAGAGGTCAAGAGATTCGTGGACAGATGCAGGATTTGCCAACATTCGAAGGGAAGAAGGTAGAATGCGGGTTTTTATCAGTCATTGCCCATACCTAAGAGGCCATGGGATGAAATCAGCATGGATTTCATATTGGGATTTCCAAGGACACAAAGGGGTTTCGACTCAATCTTTGTGGTAGTGGATAGGTTTTCCAAGATGGCACATTTTATCCCATGTCAGAAAACCAGCGACGTGACTCACATCGTGAACCTGTTTTTCAAAGAAGTCATTCGACTTCATGGCCTACCGAAAAGCATAGTTTCGAACAAAGATACAAAGTTCATAGGGAATTTTTGGAGGACCTTATGGAAGAAGCTGGGAACTAATTTGATGTTTAGTTCATCATATCATCCTCAAACGGATGGATAGATGGAAGTGGTCAACAAAAGTCTAGGAGACTTGCTGAGAAGCTTGGTGACAGAGCACCACAACAGTTGGGACAATATATTACCACAGGCAGAGTTTGCGTATAACGACTCAGTCAACAGAAGAACAGGAAAAAGTCCATTCAAGATTGTTTATGGCATGCAGCCGAGAGGAGTTTCTGAGCTGAGAGATTCAAAACAGACTGCGACTAGGAGTGCTAGTGTAGAAGAATTCGCAGAGGCGATGAGAGAACTTCACAGCCAGGTGAAGCAGCGACTGCTGGATTCAAGTCACGAATATAAGCGCAGAGTAGATCAGCGGAAGAGACAACTTCAGTTTGAGGTTGGTGAGTTAGTTCTGGCACATTTGAGGAAGGAAAGGTTCCTGAGAGGAACATACAATAAGCTCAAGATGAAGAAAATCGGGCCATGCAAGGTCTTGAGAAAATTTGGGACGAATGCTTATGAGATTGAATTACCTGATGGGATTGGAATATCTCCAATATTCAATGTCTCGGATTTGTACCCATATAAAGATAAGGAAGCAGGAACAGGAGATGAGCAGCCAGAGGTTAAGTGGTGAAAGCAGATGCCAGTTGCAGAGAATCCACAGATGGAGTGCATACTGGATAAGAGAATTGGTAAGAAGACCAGAAGGAAAGAATACTTTGAGTATCTGGTCAAGTGGAAGAACCATCCAGTTGAAGATGCCAGCTGGGAGAATGAAGTGGAGATACAGAGGAATGGACGGACTGTGCACGAGCTCATGGACAGGAGCCCATGAAGATTTTTCAAGCGAGGGATTATGATGCAAGAGCATCGCCCACGTCAAGCAAGCCAATGCAGAAGGCAAGAGACAGTTGGACAAGCGCCAGCATATATTTTGAAAATCACCTTTGAAAGTTGATGCGCCAAATCATAAATGTAATAATTTAATGAAGCACACTTGTATATTGTAACGGACCTTGAGCGAGTCGCTCTCATCCTTAGGTAGATGAAGGAATTTATGCTAATAAATGTATGTAGGTAGAATTTAATTGTAGATTAGACAGCTTGAGAACGCAAGAGGGAAATGGGATATAGACACCCTCAATTGTACATTGTAAGATAGATGAGCATTTGTGTATGAAGAACATAGAAGAGAAGCAGAGAGCTGTGTAGCAGACTCCATGTATAGATCTTGAATTAATAGAAGGAAATTGATTCGGACTCATGGTGTTCATATTCTCTGTGTATGCATCTTTGGATGTTATGCTCATGAATGTTTACTTCCTGTTATACATTTGCTTTTATGCTGTGTATGTGATTTCATGTTGAGTTTGAAATCTAAAAGGAAGTAGGGATTAGTTTCAATTGTTTCTCTATCTGAGCAAGAATTCCTGCAAGGAGTGCAGTTGAAGTGTCCGCAAGGAGTGCGTTGACAGAAGGCTTGGATAGTTTAACCTTTGTTCTAAATTCCCAGAAGTGCAAATAGGCACAGGAGCCGTGAAAGGAGTGCACAGGCCAAACTAAGTCTCAGAGTTGAGATTCTAAGCAGAGCATTGAGAGACTGCTGCTGCAGGTGTGCGCAGAGTCGAAGCATTCAAGCACTTGAGAGTGTTTGAGGTTGCCGCAAGGAGTGCGAGAAAGAGGCGTTTCTGAGAAGACATAGAGTTGGAGAAAGCTCAGGAAGGATAAAGCCTTCGAACTTGTCAAAGGGTTGCACAGGAGTTGTGCTTTGAAAGCTTGTAAGGAAGCATCATAAGTTTGTGCGCAGAAGGACGAGTTCCGTGGAGGAACACTTGGCCATTCGCAGGAATCGTCAAAGGAAGAGCGAACGGTCGGTATTCTCCAAGGAGAATTCATGAATCTCCATGAGCCATTGGATCTTGTGGAGGCGTAGAGACGATACAGTGAAGGTATCAAAAGGTTCAAAGCTCAGGAGGGGCAGAGCCCTTGATCCAAGTCACAGGGACAGTCGGATTTACACGTGCAATCGCGCATCAGGTTTTCGTGGGTTGAAGTCCCATGAAATTGTTACAACAGGAATCGTGATATTGCGATACGTGATATCCTGATGGGTACGAGAATAGTGTGGGCCATAGCGGAGTCAGTGAGTGGATAGGTGGCGCACCGTTTCGGAGTTCGGGGAAAGGAAAGTCCCGAAACATATGCATTTGGATTTGCGAGTTTGTGAACTCCGAAATGCCAGTGGAGTGAAGGACCGTTGAACAGTCAACCCGTGCATGCGTCGGAGTTTCGGCTTATCGGGCATCGGGAGTCGATGATGCAAGTTGGTTGATATCGCGCGTAGCGAAATCGCGATAGGATAAATCCCGATAGGGGGAAGAGAAGGTCAGCGTTGAATATTGTCGGGGTTCGGGGTTTTGAGAAGCCAACACTCGACCATTGACCTCGCGATAGTGCGAAGTCTGAATTCCCAATAAGGAAAAAGGGAGATCACAGGGAGAGTTCTCTGGGTGGAGATTTCACGATAGGGAAATCGAAGGACCAGTTAGTGTTCTTCGGGCCGTGAGAAGGAGAAGGTCTTGTGAGCGGACGTGCTTACGAGCATGCTTGCGTCACTCTTTTTTGTATTTCTTCTTCTTATGCATAGGGAGGGTTTACCCCTTTCTGTTTTATTTCCTCTTCTCTCCGACTATTTCCTATGCGTGTTCTGCATCTCTGCCATGTTCACCATCATGTCCATCACCTTGTATATTTCGTTGTCCATCATTATGTTCTTCTACGTCACTACAATGGTTCTCTGAATCTGTTCCATCCACTGGAATCTTCCACTCTGAATCCAAATCCTACATGATCAGGTGGATATCTTCTTCTGTGATGTTATATTTTTTCTAGACCCATTCTTTTATTGGGTCCTTCTTTTCATGTACATAGATATGATGCCAGTCTTCTCTAAACTGCACAACCAAGGTGTATGTCTCTACCAATTTTTGTGAAATTCATGGTGTATTCCTAATGCGGTGTCGAATCCTTTTGTCGTACAGGAAAAATTAGAAATTAGTGTCGATCTATCTTCTTTTATTATACATGTACCATAATTTCTAGTACTTATCTGTCAATCATGGTTTACCTCTAAGTCCCAAAAACTATGCATCCTTTGAATCTTACCATGTTGTGAATGGAATCAAAATTAGAAGCCATGGATAATGGTATTCCATGCCTCTATCGTGTGCTTCTAATAAGTTGATGAGGAATTGATTCAATAAATATGGCACCCAGCTCAGCGAGACCCCCTCAACGCACTTCTCTAATGTGACTATCACTCATGTTGGCACTTGGTATTTTCTACATTTCCTCGGTAACTTACACGCCAATTCATGTGTTTCAATCCTTACTATTGGGTCCCAAATGCTCGACACATCCAACCCACACACACCTCTAACTGTATGAAATTTTTCCCTCATTGCCTCTGATAAGGTCCTGTCAGTCTTCTTTTCTACAAACAACAACTTTGGATATTGTCCTTGCATTGGTAAACCTGTGATTCTAGAAATAAGGTTTGTATCTATGGCTATTGGCATGTCCAACCATAATAACCCTTCATCCATATAAGTTAGAAGAAACTTAACACATGCATTTACCTTGTTTCTTCGACCTAAATGTGGGATGTCGAATAGGTTTAGGATGTCTGATCAGTCCAATTCTCTGGTCCATGCTTTTGGCATTGGTATGCTCTAGTTATTTGTTGGATCTATTTTCAGTTCTAAGTAATTTCTAGTGGGAAAATCCCCCTATAACTATACCAGGGTTTAGGGTATAGACAGAGAAAATGACCCCCTAAAAGTCAATCTAGTTTCTACACTACCCCAAACATACCAAAATAGATGAATAGAAATTCATGGAAGAGAAGATCGGTAACTGTGCCTTTTATCCAACCTTTGGTGATGATCTCCTCATTCTCTGTAGCTCCAAAGGCTGCGAATATCCTCCCAAAGATGACCTTCATCCAAGACTAGGAAAACAAGGCTACAAGCATGTTATTTATATTCATAAATTAGGGTTAGATATCAAATGTTCTGTATAAATCAAATAAAATACAAAAAAGATCATCATCTGAGACAGGGAAAAGAGATTATTTTATTCATTAATCAAATATTGAAGCTTACAATCCTTGTAGGCCACTGTTCCATGAACCTGGTGCAGGCTCCTCTTAACAATTCTCCAAGTGCACCTTCAACAAGCCTCTTCTCACAATATACTAATAACCTCAAGGGAAGGAAATGGATTGAATGGAAAAAAAGGGGTTGGAGTGGGAATGGTGAGGCAGTAACTCACAAAAGGTTCAAATGCTTTGGCAAGGTGTTGTGGGGTATTCTACCCTACGGACTAATAAGTTAGGGCTCTAAGCTTATACGCAGATCATGACCCTTAAGATTTAACTTTTAACCTTCTACCCAAAATCTCAACCCCTTTTCTCAGGCACACACGGGAAGAATGAACTAACCTTTTTATCGACGGTTGAAGTAGATCCTCCGTTGAGTTGTTATCTCCTTTCTATTGTTTCTCCTTCCACAAAGGTTCCTGCAATCCAGACAAAACTATGCATGCATGCTACTGATCTACTAGGGGGTTAGAGATAAAACATAAATCAAATAACATAGATGAGACTCATGTATTCAGGATGGGAAAAGTATCTTTTTCATTAATCTCAATGTGAATCAACTTACAATGATTTCTGAGATCGACCATCGTTCCTCGATCCTGATCCTGGGCTCCTCCTCTTCTTCTGTCCTCCAACTGCTACTGCATGAATTTATCCTAAAGCTTGAGGCAAGGCTAAAGGGTTGGGACAAAACTGATTTGGCAATTTGGCAGAGTTTCTTTTCTATGATTTTCCTCCTTTGAATAGTACCCCTACCCCTCCTTTTATAGGCTAGAAGGAGCTAGGGTTTTAGGCGAACTCTCGGCCATGCATGGTTGGGAGTTCCAGTTAACTGGCAAAAAGCTCTTCGTCCCGGCGAAAACTTTCCTGATTTTTTTCTTTGTTAGGTAAACGCGGGCTGTAGTGGGTTAGCCCGCGGGCACCCGCGTGCAGTAGAAGGCCAGCAAGCGGTCACCCGCACCCAGTGAGAGGTTAGGGTGCGGGTTCCTTGATTTAAGTGGTTTTTTGAGGATTTGTTCAGCATGGCTTTGGCTAGGAGGAGGCATGAGTTGGCCTGATGCCAGGTAAACCTATGTGGTGCATTTTAGGGTTATAACAGATGCCCCCTAATGTGTGAGTTCAGAAGAGCATCTGATGGCCGAAATACATTACCAATTCTTTACCAATCTGTACTGAGATGCTGAATAAGTGAGCCCAGGAATCAGGAATCAGGAAGTGTCGTCTGCAAAAAATATCAAATGTCTCACCGAGGTGGGCATACCCATGCTCGGGATAAATCAGAACCATGGCTACCAATAAAATACACTATAGATCCATGTCAAATAATTATAAAGAGTAGCCGTGAACAATACACAGCGGAGCTACATCTCGAAATTAGAAAGATATACATAGGAAGTATCCATCTCTCAGAAGTTGTCTGGGCCTGATGGTTGTACTTCAGAGCGCGAGCAACAACTTCAAAATCTTCACAACTCAGGTAGGAGTGTAATATGAGTGTACGACTGCACTACCCAGAGGTCTTCGACGGCTCGTCGGTTACGGACTTGATAATCTCGATGATCGGACTGAAGGCTTCATTGATTTCGAACAAAGACTTGATTGGACGTTCAGGATGGTCGGGTATGCAGACAAGAGATATATTGCAGAGTGGTCGACTCAGGCTAAGTAACAAACTTCCCTTGGACAACAACATGACAAGTGGTAAGACTCAGGCAGCATATTTGTTAATCATAAGTCTACGAAGCAGGAGGCCATGCAAACTCTCCATATGTTTGGAAGAGTAACCAAACGGTGGAGGACACAACTCTGTAACGAGCAAGGCTTCCTAAGGTTGTACTACATCCCATAGTCTGATGAATCAAACGGATAGATGTGATTTATCCAAGGGCGACTCATAATGCTGCCAATGAAGAAAATACTTTTCCCATCCTCTTTTTGGGGTATATTTGATTTTTTTTTGTTCTTTTTGAATATTTTGAAAAAGAATAAAAGAATATTACGTTACAGTGGAGGAACGAGCATAGCAAACATACAAGCTTGAGGCACAAGGACAAGGCTGATGTTCTAGGAAATGATACTCGGGAAAAATCCTCCAGTGGCCAAAGGTGTTAAGACGCAAAAGCAACTGTTACTAAGCTGATGGGTAAACGTTGCAAGTGCGGTTGATAGAACACACAATGGTAACGTCCTTCGATGTAAGTTTAACGAGCCCAAAGAAGGGAAGATCGGCGATTTTTCATGCTTAGGGAGTCTGAAAAAACATAAAAGGAAACTCCATTGGGGTAGCTTTTTCGTCAATAGTCTAGTTGGTTCGAAAAAGGGGTAAACTAGCACCAACTAGACGTCAATTCAAAACCATTTTAACGAGTGTGACAAGGACAAGATCACTCGGCTATTTTTT
>JZKD02S0159461.1:241842-268756 GCA_000966675.3 Picea glauca
TTTATATGTGAGCAACATGGAAATCTAAAACTCGATTATCTAGAGTATCTATTAGATGATTAAATATCCTAGGAACATGGATATATGTAATGTAATAAAAAGATCGTTCTAAGAGACATACCCTAAGGAATTGTCGGTACAGAGTGGGATCATAAATGCGGTAAACCCCATTTAACTGGGACACAACCAACTAAGTATCTAGGTAAACCTAGAGGAAAGAAATTCCATCTGACAAAGCATCACGAAACAATTCTATCACTTCGTTGTACTCGACAAAATTATTTCTAGCGTCTCCTAGAGAAACACATTCAGAAGATAGCAATTGTCCTCTAGGTGTGAAAATCACCCAAGTTGCAGAAGAAAGACTCAGAGTGTGTCGGCTAGCGTCATCCGCGAACCCAAAGTAAACCTATGATTCACTTGACATCTTCCATAGTGAAAACGAAGACATAAATAACTACACATCCACAAGACAAAAAATACAAAAGGTATAAGAGACTATACATATATAAAATAAACCACCCAGGTGACCAGCCTAAGAGTAGTACTTCTTAAGGTAGAGCCCATTTCTAGGCTCCGCCAAAGCATTTCCCTCAAAATCAACCAGACAATAATCACCCTTCTCTAAGACCTCTTTCACAATGAACGGTCTGAAACACATGGGTTTGAACTTGCCTTCCCCCAGGGGATCTTTGTCTTGATCATAGACTAGGACAAGATTGCCTTTAGAGAAAATCCGAGGACAAACAGACCTATCATACTGACACTTGAATCATTGGCTAAGGCTGCATCACGACACTACCCATCGATATGCTAGAGATATGAAAGGTGTTGCTCAAGCAGTGAAGTGTCTGACAATAATTCTACTTCCAACTTTAAAGAAAGGATATGACATTCAATAGGTAAGAATGTTTCCAGCCCATATACAAGTTGAAAAGGTGAAAAATTGGTGGCAGTCTTCACAGATGTTCGATAGGCCCACAACGTTGAATACAACATCAAATGCCAACTCAACTTGGAAGAATTGATCGTCTGCTGAAGAATAGTCTTGAGAGACTTATTCACAGCTTCAACTTGAAGCCGGATGACATGTAGTAAAGTCAATCTCCCACTTGGTGAAAGGACCAACAATAATGACCGAAAACACAGGAGCAACATGTGCTCGCATCTTTCGAAAAAATATCTAGCACGGGTAGCACTTCCTGACTGCCTCCACACAATCCTTGATTAATGAGGGCCAAAACTAACCCTCACGTAGAATATTTTGGGTTGCTGCAAACCCAAAAACATGACTGTCACATGCTCTGGTGTGACAAACATTCAAAATGAGCTCTTCTTCTTCGTGTGTGAGACATCACCAAAGAATGCAATCTACGCCTCGACAATACAAAGTTTCATCGAGTATAAGATAGTTTTGTGCTTGATGTTGAATTCGTCAATGTTCATCGTGAGAAGAAGAAGCAGGGCACTTCAAAGTCTAGAGATACACAAGTATATCTCAATACCAGAGGTCTAAAGATCCAATTAGAAAAATATATCCATTAATAGGAGATTCTTTGGGCATGATATCACTAGACTCGACCGGAAGTTCCGAAATGAGTTCAGCAAAGACCAATGACTTTTTGGATTTCACAGAAAAAAATGTAAGTCAAACTCTTATAGGATTACTATCCATGTACTGATTTTTCTGCAAATGACTTGTCACGTTAACACATGTTGGAAAGGGTTGACGACGACAATGAAAGTGGTCTTTTGAAGAAAAATTTAGTGACGAAACCGTTGGATGGCATGGACAACTGTCAAAGCAAGTTTCTCAACATGAGAGTAGTTGAGTTCCGATCCAGCCAGGCCTTGGCTAAGATAATATATAACATGATCCTCGAGCATGTCATTTTATTGAACCAAGACCATGCTGATGGTCGACTCCGCAGCATCCAAATACAACAAGAAATATTTGTTATAATCCAGAGGTCGGAGCAGAGGGGAAGACGTTAGGACATGTTTCAACGCTTCAAAATATCATCGAGTAGCTTCATCCTAACATAATGGGACTGCTTTTTTCAAAAGACGCATGAACCCTTTAGTGATATCGGCATAATTAGTGACAAAACGCCGAAGAAAATTCTCTTTCCCCTGTAAGCTTTGAATCTAGGGTATTGTGCACAGGGGAGGCAATTAAACTATCACCTCAACCTTGAGAGGTTCGACTATGATCCTTGTTGTCGATAAAATGAAACCTAAAATATGACCTGAAATCACACAGAAACTACACTTGTTAGGATTCAAGCGAATCTGATAGTAGCAAAATCTCTCAAAGATTAGTCGTAGCTGGGCGGGATGATCAGATCTCTTGCGACAACATGATGTTATATCATCGAGGTATGCCTCGACTATGTGTTTGATATTGTGAAAAGAAAATGGCATGGCTTGTTGAAAGGTGGATCCAGCATTCTTCAGGCTAGAAGGAATATTTCGATATGTGAAGGTACCTCAAGGAAAAATAAAATGTGTTTTATATTGGTCCTCATTTTTTATTTGAATCTGATTGTATCCCAAAAAACCATCCATGAACAAAAAGACTTTGCAGTCTGCGCATTCATCGACAATATGATCGATAAACGAGGTTTGGAAATTGTCTTTTGGGCATGCCTTATTCAAATCACAGAAATCCATACAAAAGTGAATCATGCCATGTTTCTTGTTGACCAGAACCAGGTTCGACGCCCATTCTGTCAATTGTACAAGGTAGACAAAACTAACTTTGAGCAGTTTTTCTATGTCTACCTTGATTGTTGTCACTTTTCGAGGATTGACCAGACGAAGCTTCTATCGGAATGGTTTGGCATCAGGATAATATATGATTTCATGTTTGACAATTAGTGGTTTGATGTCTGACATCTCCTCATAAGACCAAGAAAAAATCTCACAAATCTCCTTGAATAACTTGTTGTAATTTTGAATCTCTTCGGGGGAGCAATACACTCTGATGAAAACATTCTCCACAATACCAGGGGTTTTGGAGATATCGATTGGAATTGTTGTAGCACTACTTTCCATGTTACCCTCAACGTAAACTTCATGCATAGCCAGAGGATTGATAGGGCAAGGACTATCTCCATTCACGGTCAAAACAAACTCTCCTACCTCCACTCTCCTAAGCTTGGGAAGAAAATAAGATCTATGATGTAGATCATCCAAAGGTTTGTTGGGACCAGTCATTTCCTTGAGAATTTCCTTGTCGGAGGGCAAGACCAAGTCTAAAGGATATTGAGTGGCAAGATAATATTGAGCCCAAATAGGCTCAAGAATTGGATCTAACTCTTGTGAGGGATCTAGATCTAGGTTGGTTGAGGCTTGCTAGACAATTTTTTACTCAACCTCATCCACGGATGCCAAGGTTCCCTATCCCTTACATCGAATCCTATGGAGAAGGTAAATTCCACGGGTCATGAAATTAGCTTGTTATAAAAGATGACACTTGAAAAATTGTAGTCGTCGGCTGGTCAGGAAAAACCGATATAATATTGACATCGTTGGAAGGCGGTGGTTAATCAAAAGTTCCCATCAATGAAGGAAACAAATTGTCACCTAAGTTGACAGTGCCAAGCTGCGGGTTATCAATCATCAGGACCGTGGAAGCCCCCAATGAAGGGTCAAGATGAGAAAAAGACAATTGGTCGATGGTCACTATTTGGCCCTCGTGTGGGAAGCACAAGACCTAAAAAACTGTAGCAACCACTGCATGCATCGCATAATTCCAACTTATTCCTAACAAAATATTGTAGTCGAGAGGTGCATCAACCACTTCAACTTTGACACACATAGTTTTTCCCCCTAACTATACAGGAAAGGAAGGAATTATTCTGTGTGGTCTAAACGACCAATAGTCAAAATTCGTAAGCAACGTAGGTGACGAAGACAAATTAGGCTGGCCAATGGACTTCCAACATGCCAACGACATCACGCAATTTGAGGCACCCTCATCAACCACTGTACGGAAAATGTTTCACGTAAAATATTTCTTGGTGTAAGCCACTACTATCTGAAAGGAAATGTGGTCAAGAAGACGAGGTTTTAAGTCAGTTGGATTGAAAATGATCACTCCTGGGTTACTAGTCTCCACCACTCCCAAGGAGGACAACAGAGCTTTTCTCTGCGAAGGGAAACTCTGGAGGACCTCTAGAGAAAACATCACATAAGGGTTTTGTGTTAGATATTTGATGACGGAGTAGTTTTGAGTGGCCCTCGCGTTTGGATTATGGGAAGCCTTCTTAAACGCACCTTTAGATATATGAGTCATTGTTTCTCCCACTTCCTTCTCAATTTGGAGAGGATTCAATGGGTTAGTGGCTTCCTTTCCTTTCTCGACAAATTCTGGCATTCTATAGGCATGATTCATGGTCGATAAATGAGCATCGGTGTTCATCATGTAAATGTTCGTGGCCAGGTTTTTATTGGTAGGGTCGGGGGGTCCCTGACTACCACCTGTCGTCCTTGTGGATGCAGAAGCCTGGACCTGCTGTGTTGATGAACCTCTTATTTCATTGTTTCTTCTTTCCCTCGGTCTGCTGGTTAGCCTTGGGATTTGTTGACTGCACACTTTTTATATCTGACATCTAGGTAGGGGAAAAATTGAACTCAAAGTCTGGTTGGACACAGTCTGTTGTATCGATAATTGTTGCAACTGATTTGAAAACAGATCCGTGGATTTTCTTTGTGTTGAACCCACAATTCCATCGGTGTGGGGCCCGAAAATTTTTTTGGCCTTATTGAGAGTATACCGTGGTTCATTTGGAAATATATCGTCAAGCATGCCAGACTGAGAGTAGATTAGTTCTAACTATTGGGCTCTCATAATATCCTCCTCCTCTGAAAACACCCCGGAAGTTGCTACGTCCTTGGATATACAGGGAACCAAAGATTTCAAGAACCACTCAAGCAAGAAATAAGGAGGTACCTTGACCTTAATCAAGCTCTTTCTTCACTTCCATTCTTGGATATGATCAAATATGTGGTCGGCCTTGGTTTTCTCAAAGTTGGCCAGCAATTTGGTGTTGACATCGTATCTCACAGGTAACTAGAAATGGTTCAAGAAGACCATCGAAAAGGATCTTCGCCAGGATTGCCCTCAAATTTTGGAATATATGAAGGAAACTTAGATGGCATGGGAGGCCAATGTGGATCGTGACAGATCATATCATTCAGTCATCTCGACAATTCTGAAAAATGTAGAGTTCCAAGAAAGGGTAGTTTCGGTTGTGAATTATTTACATGAAAAGAGGGCCCTGGGTTTTGACTAGCACTAGGATGCCAGGAAAAGTTGGACTGTTGGATAGGGTTTTGGTAGAAACCATGGCCTTGACTAGAAAAAGTAAATTGTGTCTTTTGAGGTGTCATCAGCTGACTCCTGAAATTGGACAACATAGCTTGCACAGGGATTTCTCCCCGCGTTGTGTTCCAAGGACCTTGGAAGGGGATAACCCTCAGTCGATCCGATGGGAATGGGTACAGAGCCTTATCTAGGGTACTATTGAGTATGGAAGGGGTTACCCTCCACTGACATTCCATGAGATGGAAACAATCCCTGCCAAGGATTCAAAAGACCCTCTGTGGAGTATACTCCAGTCGTCGCTCCCTATGAAGGAATGGTACCTTGAACTAGGTTATGTTGACAAAAGTTGGGGTTTCCCCTAGTTGGGAAAGTGGCTGAAGAGAAAGAGTTGTTCCCAAACGCACCAAACAAAGAGAATGGCATAGATCCCATCGGTGTTGTGTAAGAGGAAGGTCCTAAACTACCTCCACAAAACAAGCTATAATTAGCATTAGGCCTGATTGGTTGTTGAAAAATGCCATCGAGCGAAGGAGACGGAGGAGGTATATGACCCCCACCGTAATGGATAACATTAAAAGGGATAGTGGTGCCTATATTTGAACCTTGCAAGGGAGCGTTTGAGCTCCCTGACCTAGACCCATGGTCTATAAGGTATAATAAGTAAGGACCGAGTTCATATCAAATATGTGCATCCCATATGAGAAGGGAGCGCTCGTCACATTCTGAGTAAATGGAACAGTGGTCGAAGCCGTGAAAGGTATCAGACCACTACTTGCGGTTGTGGGAGTTGGGGCAAATGTGGTCCTAACTAGCGAAGGTGGGGGAGGAGGTAGGATTCCCCCTCTAGTAGTAGTCTTAACAAGAGTATGGGGACTCCCAGATGAAGTAGCAACATTCACTTCCATTTTCACCCATTGATCCAGGATCTTTTCATCAAGTGACTTATAAATAATTGCATTAAATAAGCATAAATTAAAGTGCACCATTAAAGAAGGAAAAACTCAATAATGAAAATACATAAGCATCAAATCTGAACACAAAAAACTTGATAACGGATTTCGTCTCTGATGGACCATGTCTCCGAGTCCTACTCTCAAATGGGTAGGCCTTTTTATTAACTCAGCAAAAGAATTTGACAAAATACATAAGTATACCCCATCCTGAAATCAAGATGTATATTGTTTTCTCAGATCAGAAAATAGACACCACCACTGAATTTGTGGCGTCAAAATACCCAAAAATGATTGTCTCCATGCTTCGATCCGACTCTGGCACTCCCAGACCCAAGAGAAACTCTGTCTCGGTTTCATTTCCCTAAAACCTACAATAAATGTTGAAGAAGATGTCTTGAAATCTATGTCGGTCCGTACCCATGTGCACCCCCCTCCAACACTGGGCAGATGCAACTTTTAAATATTATTTGCAGGCTTTGTAAACAATGAAATATGTTGGCATTATGGTTAGTGGAGCTTGTGGTAAGGCATTAATGTAGGGGGAGGTCCTGGGGTCGAACCCGCAGGCCTTCCCTTTTGGGCTATCTGTTTTAACTTGTATATATATTTAAACATATGTTTGTTCCGCTAACTTTGGTGATGCTTCTAGATATTGGTTGGGTGCCATATTTGGCAAGCTCCCGCCAGATTTGGCGGACCCACCAAATCTTAATTTTTTTTTTTTTTTCATTCACAGGTTGCCATTGGGAATTTTCCCACTACCACGTGGCAGCCCATTACTGGGCCACATGGAAGCCAACCATTGGGCCATGTCAACCAATGTGCAATCACCCTGCCATGCCAATGTACTATCTACCAACTCAACTACTAACTCATCCTGCCATGACAGTCATGACATCACTATACGACCTACCACAGGGTTGTACGTACTACCACGTGGCACAATTCTACTAGTCCAAAAAATGACCCAGAAATGCCAAATATGAGTGACACGTGGTAGCCTCTGGTGTTTCCATGTCACCATGATGAAAACATGTTGACGTTAGCATGAAATGTGTCACCTCCTATGCATGCCACATATGTTGTATGGATGTTGATGTCATATGTACTGAAGCTAACGTCAGAAGTATGGATGTTGACTCATCCCCCTGCTGACTGGGCTAGGTTGACCAAACTTTGACCACAAATATATTTCGATCCATAACTTCATTTGATGATCCATTTGTGTTGTTGGAAATCTTGCGATGTGCTCTTTGAGATGATGTCATTTTCACTGAGTTTTAAGAACTTTGATTTTTTTTCCCTTTCTTTGTTTGTTAAGGCCATTCTGAGCTTCCTGAGTTGCTTCTGCGAGTTCTAAGTTATTCTTAGTCTTCTCGGGATCCTTTTTGGATCAGGCCTTCCCACTGAGATCCTTTTGGACCACCAAAATATCTCATCAATCAACATATAAGTGAGGGAAGAGTTCCCTCACCTTGTCCTTCACAATCCACTTTGCGTTGCCTGGATGTGTGCCCTTTAAGCCTACTCGAGTATAATCAACATCATCGTTGCATGAAGTCCTCGTCCTTTTGTCCAGGATGATATCTTTTGTTGGCCTTGACCAAGTTTTGAGGATCCTTGGTCATGTTTGACCTATTTCGGGACTTTGACAGGTTGTCGAAGGCAGAGCGCAAGTCAAAGCAGAGATCACGGGATCTCGTCCCCTTGTTTAGGGATTTTGGGGTTTTGGGATTATGTAACGGGTATGGGGATGTCGGACCATGGGTTTACCCATGTTTAGGCCCATTTTTTAATGTATAAATAGATGTCTAGGCGATGTAAGAAGCAGCGTGTATGAGACAATATAAGTATCTATGTGATGATGTGCTAAGTGCAAGTGATAGTTTTATATGCTATGTGCATGATGTGTGATACTTGCAAGGTTAAGTGCAATTGACTGTAAGAGATTGAGTAGAAGCTTTGTGTTGTAACCTAGCTCGGGGAAGGAGGATCTGGCGAGGTGCACGCAGATCTCCTATCATATGCGGAGTAGGATATTGTGGCTCTATGCATGTAGAAGATTGACAAAAGATAATAAAAGAGAAGAAGAGTTGGTGGACGCAGCCACAGGCTGGGCGTGAACCACGTATATCCTATGTTGTTATGCTTTGTGCGATGTGTTGATGTGATATGTGTTTACTTGCTTAGTGCTTTGATGTAATATGAATGATAGATAGATCTGCAATTCTTTGTTCTTAATAATATGAATAAATTCTATATCTAACCTATGTGAATGTGCTTAGCGCTCAAATATACTAGAGCTGGGTGAATACTACGATGCTCTATGATTAGGGTTTTAATTGCAAAGTAGATACTGGTTAAATATTGATGAACTGTAACTACTAAGTGCTTTGATAGAATATTGTAATCACATATCTTTGTCCTAGCAGACACTGGATTCCTGCAACCACCCCTGCCTCTACCTCGGGTGAGACTTCATTTGTTTCGCAGGTGTTGTTGAAAGGGCCACTATTTAGGGTTTTGTTGGTGCGCTCTTGAGCATTGAACACTGGGTCTGCCCCTGTGCCAACAAATGGTCTCATTGTCGAGACTTGAAACTGTGATTGTTGGGAACTGAAGTAAAGAAAAAGAGAAGCTTTGTGTGTAGATATCCTACTGAAGTGCTCAGTATTCGACCTAAAATTGTGATTGTTGGGAACTAAAGAAAAGAGAAATATTTGTGTGTAGATCTATTGCCCTAGTGTGCAATATTCTACTTGACCTGTAAAGCTCTGTGCTAAGAAGAGAAGTCAGATCTGGAGAAAAGAGGTAAGATCTCGAAATTTTGTGCTCTGATAAAGGTAAGAACAATGAAAAGTTTTGATTGAAAAGGTAAGATTAGTGGAAATTTTTGTTTCAAAAGTATGAATCTAGGTATATTTTGTCCTAGCCTGAAAACTAGGGCACGACTAGAAGAAATAAGATTTGATATGAGTAGATATGATAGAAATTATGAAAGATATGTTATTCCTATGCATAGAAAGAATGTTTGGACTAACAAATGGATGCAGGATCCTAGAAAGAATATTTTGCAGGTTAGCTACTATGACCCTAGTATGCAGTACATGAAAGGTTGGGGATCGTTCAAAAGAAAGAGAGGATTAACCCTTTGCTATATTTGCATAAGACCGGGACATCTTGCTAAGGAATGCCCTAGTAGAAGACCTAGTTTTCTTTGTTTTAAATCTATGGACCATGAAGTTTTGGATTTCCCTAGAATGATTGCTAAGGTTGAAAGAATGAATATGAGACAAGAAAACCTTGAGGAAGATCAAGAAACTAAGACCATGGCAGAACCCTAGAAAGAATCAGAGAATGTATTGCTACAAATGAAAGAAACCCTAAACAATCACAAAAATATCAACTTATCAGAGATCTTCAAAGAAAAAGAATGCATAGAAACAATGATAGGAGACTTCGACATTGACTGTGTTCTGGATGAAGAAACACAGGTGAATATCATGAAAAAAATAACTTGGGAAATTTTAGGAAAGCCTGCTATGATTCCTTCATTGGGAGGAATAGGATTATTCAAAGGAAAGTTAATAATCCTATGTGGAAGACTCACCCAGATATCTATGAGAGCTCATGGAACTTCGACAGAGGAAGATTTTTAGGTTGTTAAATTTATTAAGAGCAGTGCCCCATTTGATATGTTACTAGGAAAAACCTGGATTGAGAGGGATCAAGCCAGAAGAAAAGACAAGGAAACCGTAGAATAGAAGAAGAAAGAATTAAAATATTTCATGACTAGGAGGATAGCGCACTTGATCGAAGAACAGGAAAATAGATCAAAGCTATTTAGAACTAGAAACTTAGATGTTGAAGTTGAAAGAACACAAGAAGACTCACATAAGAGTGGAGCACCTATCTCAGACAGAGAATAAGTATTTCCCTTAAACCCTATTAAAGAATCTCAACAACACGAAGTTACTATGCCAAAAGGATATAGGAATTAGAATGGAAAGAGGAATATCAAGAAAAAGATCACAGGGAAGAAGGATAGAAAGCTCAGTAAGAAGAGAGAAAAGATAGAAAAGTTGCAGAATGTTCCAGAGGGGACTTCGCAGACGGAATATTTGCAAAACTGGAACTTCGTCGGGATGTCAGAACATCGCAACATGGCACTTCTCCATGGAGAAGAGATATAACCGTTGGAAGCATTATGACCATTAGAGTGATGCCCTGAACGGTTAGAACAATAGTTACGGCCAACAAGCTCATCTTCAGACCATTGGGACCATGCCTTAATGGGTAGAGCTACATTGATGAAGGAATATTGTTCGTTGAAGAGATTCGTTACCCGCTGCCTACTTATTCCATCGACTTTTTCACCGAGAACACTTTGGTGAATTGTATCCAAGCCAACTTATTGTTTCTGCTCTGTGTTTACTGAGATCGACACCTATTCCATTTCTTTGAGCACCCATTCATCAATCTGAGTCATTCGATCTTGAGTCTGTATGACAAACGAACTCAACACAACTAAAAAGTGTGTAGAATAATTTCTAATCGATCTGATGGCCAAGAGAGTGATGTCCACAGAAGTTCAAGATTCATCGACGTGAGGAGTACAAGTCTCTCTGTCGACTTCTCGTGGATCCGGACCATCCTAAGCTGCAGCAGAGAAGAGAACCAAGAATCAATATGATTTGGCGAATGCGAATTTAATCCCGACTATCCTGCCCGAATACATCATGCCTTTGGCTAGCGCAGTGAGTCGTGACAGTGTCCCGAGAGATTTTGATTATACCTTGGTTACTGCATACCTCTCGAAGGGGATACGTGCAGTTAGAACGCAGCAGGATAAGATCGCGATATTGAAATTTAGTGACTTCAACCTAGGGGAGCGTAAGAACCATAGTATGCTCGCCCCTCAAAGATACTTGACTAGGACAAAGGGGAAGAACTCGAGAATAATCCCCCAACCATGGACTATGAATCTTACACAGTCCACCATCCTGAATGTGATGAAGATTCCACATTTCGGAAAGCATGAGGAGGTTAGCGCATGTATTAAGATCCTGTTATCATGTTACCATGACGACTACCTATGGCTAGATAGACGAATCATAGTCGATCCGACGCTCATCCATAGGATCACCAAATTGATCTTCCAGGGACCCGACCCACATGAATTCTACCCAGGGAAGGTTGCGAACCATGCACTAGCATAGAGGATTAAAGGCAATGTAGAAAAGTGGGAATGAGGCTACAAGGTAGCTTCCATCCAAAATGGCATAGTGTGTCTGGCCTGTCAGTTGATCGTAGGAAATTTGGTGAGAAAGAACAGACCTACGCAGGTGACGGGGTTCGTTGTTGACCTCGCCGAAAAATGTGTAGAAGGACTCCAAATGAACTGGGTGAAGTACTTAGTCAACCAGCTCGAATTAGATTGTCACGAAGCTTAGGATCAGGGCTATGAGTTCCATTTCAACTGGTTGTTGATCCTCATAGAGTTTACTACTTGGGAGATGCCGGAAGGTGCGACCTTCCCGGACATTTATCCATTCGAGCCACTTGCTGCGAAGTTCACCATGCTTTGGTACTCAAGCGATATGGGAAAGCAGTGGCATTCGAACACAGTATTTCACACATACTATCTCTAGTTGAAGAAGGCTATTAGGGTCATCCCTCGTATGATGTCTAACACCCTGTACCAGTTCAGACCCCTCATGAAGTTTCACATAGATCGACACTTTATTTATATCGCTACACATGCAAATGAGCATAAATAAGAGCTTCAGTCATACTATAAGCTCATAGAGGAGGACATCGAGGAGATAACCAAGGACTGGTCTGCAGAGCTCCTTATCCCTGCCGACTTTGCAGAAATGTTTGATCTCAAACTAATTGGCAGCTTAGAGGCCACTCACGAAGAACATGACACACCTGGAACCAGAAGAAGCAAGAATATCGAAGAGGTACAAAACCTGAGCAACGCATAAGAAGAAACCACTTCAGCATCACTGGGATGAGGAGGCGATGACAAAGTAGATAGAGAAGAGACCATTGAAAAAGATGATTAGCAAAATCCAAGGGAAGTAACACCACCTAGGGATCCTGTTGATGAGACTGATCCCTCTAATAAAAGAAAAATTCCCCCCATGAAACCCACCTCGAGGAAGAAATCCAAAAATAGTAAGACCAATTTGCAAACTGTGCTCATGCTCGATGACTTCGACTTCATCATCATAGTCATATCAGATGCCTCACAGGAGATTATGCAGAACACCAAATCCAAGAAATAAACCATGTATGATAGGATTGATACATAACTCAAAGGCGTACAACAGGCCCTTCAATACATCCGTGCAGTATCCACTACGTAACCACCATTAGAAGAACCAAAGTTGGGAGATGAGCCTTCCCAACTCCACATAATAGCTGACGCGACCGAATCTCACCTTCGTCGAGTGCAAGAAAATAAAGAACAGGCTACAGTGGCCCTAAAGAAAGCACAAGAGGAAATGGTAGAGAAACGTCGAGTTGCGCAATAGGAGAAGGATGATCTCCATGCCAATTTTGAAGAGGAGAGAGCACGGATCCAACAATAAAAGGAGTAGTTGCTCATAGAGTAGCTCAGATTCAAAGAAGCAGTCAGCAAATCACTTCGCTCTCTGACAGGCTTAGAGAAAAAAGCATAAGAACCAGTAGAGAAACAAGTAGCACAGCTTGCGGAAGCTATCCAACAGCTTCAACAAAGAATCATAGATCTGGAGCTACGAACAATTCCAACTACCTCGTAGGACGTACGAGATCAAAGAGAATCCCCTACCCAAAGTGCAATTGAGAGCATCAGAGATTTTTCTCTATAATGTAAATAACTTAGTAGTAGAAGTGCGCAGACCTATCAGCGCCTTGCAGAAGATCTGGAGCTGAGGAAACTGCAAGCACAACTCTAGGAGGCAAAGAAGCAAGCAGCAACAGTACAGGTGTAGTTGAAGCTCTTGTCTGCAGTTGAAAGGAAGAACCGATCCCGAGAACAACGCACTGCTCAACAACAGGTCCACACCATATAGAGAAAAGTCATTGAAGTGACTTAGAGGCTCCAACTATTCCGAGACGAAGTTTGCCAACTGTTTGAGGAGATTGAAGGCCGAGGAGTAAAGCTAGAACAAGTCATCATTGTAGTCGAACAATTCTTAGAGGGACCTATCAACGAAGCCGTTATCCAGGAGTTCACCGAACAGGAGGCCTTGCTGCAGCAACAGGTCAAAGATGCTCGAGCCAAGATCGAGGATTTTGAAGTAGAGCTACCTAGACTAGAGTGACTCGGGATGAGCCACAGGTGAGTGTTGGGAACTTGTTGGACCTTGACCAAGTTTTGAGGATCCTTGGTCATGTTTGACCTATTTCAGGACTTCGACAGGCTGTCGATGGAAGAGCGCAAGTCGAAGCGGATATCGCGAGATCTCGGCCCCTTGTTTAGGGATTTTTGGGTTTTGGGCTTATGTAACGGGTACGGGGATGTTGACCCATGGGTTTACCCATGTTTAGGCCCATTTTGTAATGTATAAATAGATGTATAGGCGATGTAAGAAGCAACATGTATGAGATGATATAGGCATCTGTGTGATGATGTGCTAAGTGCAAGTGATAGATGTATATGCTCTATGCATGTTGTGTGAGACTTGCAAGGCTAAGTGCAAGTGACTGTAAGATATTGAGTAGAAGCTTTGTGTTGTAACCTAGCTCAGAGAAGGAGGATCTGGTGAGGTGTGCGCAGATCTCCTGTCCTATGCGGAGTAGGATCTTGTGGCTCTTTGCATGTAGAAGATTGACAGAAGATAATAAAAGATAAGAAGAGTTGGTGGACGTATCACCAGGCTGGGGGTGAACCACGTATATCATGTGTTGCTATGCTTTGTGTGATGTATTGATGTGCTATGTGTTTGCTTGCTTAGTGATTTTATGTAAGATGAATGATAGATAGATATGCAATGCTTTGTGCTTAATAATATGAATAAATTCTAGATCTAACCTATGTGAATGTGCTTAGTGCTCGAATAGACTAGATCTGGGTGAATAATGTGATGCTCTGTGATTAGGGTTTTAACTTCAAAGTAGATACTGGTTAAATATTGATGAGTTGTAACTGCTAAGTGCTTTGATAGAATATTGTAATCACATATTTGTGTCCCAGCTAATTTTGCAGACACTAGAGTCCTGCAACCACCCCTGCCTCTACCTTGGGTGAGACTTCATCTACTTCGCAGGTGTTGCCAAAAGGGTCGGTAGTTAGGGTTTTGTTGGTGCAGTCTTGAGCGTTGAACCCTGGGTCTACCCCTGTGCCAACATATTCCTTTAACTCATCCAAGTAATCATGAGAAAACTCATCAAATGAAGGTATTGAAACTTCGTCATCCTGATCCATGATCATGGGAGGATAAAAAAGTTTCAAGTTCTCTACATTTACGACTAAGTAAATCTGCATATAAGGTGGAAGATCTAGATGAAAAGCATTGGTACCACTTTTCTCTAAAATAGTGAAGGGTCCATAACGAATGGGCTTGAATTTCCCTTCACCCTTCAATCTCTCCTTGTTGATGTGAGCCATACCCAGTCTCCAACCTGGAACTGATGATCAACCTTGCGTTTTTCATGACGATCTTTATATTGTGCTTGAATTTTCTCCAACTGCTCCCTGACTTCCTGGTGCACCTGTTGGATCCTATGAATGAACTTGTGGGCTCTATCCTCTTTCCTTTCTTCATTCGATTCGACATCTCTCACATACATCAATTCCAAAGGAAATTTAGGTACGTACCCAAAACATGTCTCAAAAGTAAAACTCTGAGTGGAAGAATGTAAGGCTTAGTTGTAATCATGTTGTACATAGGGTATCTATTCATCCCATAACTTGGGATTCTCACTGCAGTAGACTCGAAGCAGAAGTACCATTGTTCAGTTTACAACCTCTGTTTTTCCGTCGATATGTGGATGGAAAGCAGTTCTCCTACTCAATTTTGTGTCCATCATTCTCCACAAGATTTTCCAAAAATCCCCAAGGAATCAAGTATCTCGATCCAATATAATGGATGTGGGTAGCCCAAAGTGAACCCAAACATACTGAAATAAGAGATTAGCAGTATGCTCAGAAGTGATCTCTTTTTACATGGAATCAAGATACACATCTTTCTAAACCTATCCACTACAACATACAAGTAGTCATGACCCCCTTTTGACATTGATAAACCCCCTAAAAAATCCATGGAGATACTTTCCCATGGATGGGATGGAATAGGTACTGGTGAGTATAGCCCCATTTTTCTATTAGTGGGCTTACAAGTAGAACACATCACAGACCCCTTTACATATTTAGTTACAATTACTTTCATTTGAGGTCAGTGACAAAACCTCTGCAAATGAACCATAGTTTTTCCTACACCAAAATGCCCAAACACAAGAGAAGTGTGAGCTTCTCGTATTACATAGACTCGTTCACTTGTAGGAATACATAGCTTTCCAAGATGGTAGAGTATTTTTTCTTGCATACAATAGTTCTCTACCTGTGCACCATTGGTTATCTTCTCATATACTTATTTAAAATATTCATCAATGGCATATTGTTCCACATAGATATAATGAGATAAATAAGTATTCTTCAAAATAATAGAAGCAACAATAGGAGGTATAAAAATCATATCATCTACCTTGTTACTTGTACCCTTTTTGTACTTGATTACAAAATGAAATTGTTGTAGAAAACCCATCCATTTGTAGTGTCGAGATTTTTGCAGTTTGGTTTGTGCTTCGAGATACTGTAAGGGTTTTTGATCTGTATGTATGATTGTTTTCTTCCCTAACAAGTAGTGCTTCCATTTATTTATGCTTTGAAATAATGCATACAGCTCTTTATCATATGTAGGATAGTTAACAACAACTTGGTTAAAAGTTTCAGAGTGGTAACATATGGGCTTACGATATTGCATCAATACTACACCCATGGCATATCCGTTGGCATCTGTCTCAATCTCAAAGGGTTTTTGAAGATTCGACCATGCTAATACTAGTGTGATACTGATATTTTCCTTCAAAATGTTGAATGTTTTTTGTTGCTTTCCTCCCCCTTCAAAAGTGTTCTTCACACTGGTTAAGGCATGCAAAGGAGCTACTATAAAGGAGGAGTTTGAAATTAACCTCCTCCAATACTTGACTGCATCTAAGAAGCTATGTAACTCGGTTACACTTTTGGGCTCAGGCCAATTTACAATTACATCAATCTCGGAAGGATGAATTTTTAATTTTCCTCCTCCTACAATATGACCTAAGTACACAAGTATAGTCTTGCCAAATTCACATTTAGACAATTTTACATACAAATTTTTCCTTTGCAAAGTATCCAATATTTGATTTACATGCCTCACATGTTCATCCCAAGTCCCGCTAAAAATAAGAATGTTGTCTAAATATACAATCACAAAATCATCTAGAAAAGGCCTGAATACATCATTCATCACATGCATGAAATTTGTCAGAGCATTACAATCCCAAACGACATAACTAACCACTCAAACAATCCTTGAAGGAAGTATTCCATACATCATGTTCTGCATCCCTTATCTGATTGTATCCACTGCGCAAATCCAACTTAGAGGAATAAACAACATTCTTTAAATGATCAAGTAAATCATCTATACGAGGAAGAGGGTACCGATTTTTCACCGTGATTTTATTTAAGGCCCAATAATTGACACATATTCTCCATGTGCCATATTTCTTTGGCACCATCACGATCAAAGAACCACAAGTATATGAACTGGGCCTGGTGACCCCTTGATCCAATAAGCCTTGTAACTTCTTCTTGATATTTTTCATCTCCACAACTGACATCTTGTACATGCACACATTAGGAAGAGGAGAATCCTACTAAATATGTATCTCATGTTGGATTTCCCTCTTGGGAGGTAATCCATCTGGTTCCTGGAAAATATCATCATACTTAGAAACAATATCAATTAATTCTTTCTTATGATGAGGATCACATCCTTGGAAAGCATCGGATGTTCTGACATCTTTCTCTCTTATGACCATGAGTACATATATCTTATTAGTGTTTATGATTCTCTTCATTTGTCCTGCACTAACAAGTGTTTTGTTTACCCTCATGCTATGAGCTCTAAAAATATATTCTACTCCTCCCTTAGTAATGTGGTATTTGTTCTCATGACGAAACAAGACTTATTTTCTATCATAAAGATAAGGACTCCCCAACACTATGCCACATATATCAAGTGATACAACATCCAAATCCACTTCATCAATCAACTTTGAAGCAATAGAAAATCTGACCCTACATTGTT
This sequence comes from Picea glauca, assembly GCA_000966675.3. Lineage (NCBI taxonomy): Eukaryota > Viridiplantae > Streptophyta > Pinopsida > Pinales > Pinaceae > Picea > Picea glauca. Next base: position 259,476 of record JZKD02S0159461.1, read on the forward strand.
TGGTGACATTAAGTTTTTCTTTGTCACATACCCAACCAAGAGGATAAGGCTTGGGATGTGGTTTCGTTTCAAGACCCATATTTTTGGCAAGTGCTTCAGATATCAAGTTTACTTGGGAACCCGGATCAAATAATGTATCTATCTTAGTGTGTTTAGATACAACCCTTATGTGAAATAATGCATTCCTCTTCCGTTCATCATCATGATATTCATTATTGGAATTTGAACTAGAATGAAGAGAATATTTACCTTGTAATCCAACCAATTTTATCTTTCCTTCATCTCCTGACTCGAAACCAAGATCTTGTTGCACAGTAGCAATGGTTTTTTTCTTCCCCTTTCCACCGAATTGTTTCGGTCTCTTCTCTGGATGTAGTTTTCAACAGTGTTCGCCATCGTGAACACTTTTATTGTAATGAGTGGAAGATGGCTTTCCTCATTCTCTCGTCACTGTGGCAGTCTTATTTTCCTTCCTTTTAAACTTCTTAAATGTCTTATGTGGGAGATTGGAAGGTTTCTTTGTGGGATATTCTTGAACATGCTTTCCCCTATTCTCAAGGTGAGTGGATTGCACACAAACTTCGTCAAGACTAGTAGAGTTAAACAAGAGCAAAGTATGAAAAATATAAATGCGAAGTGCACCAATATACTTCATTAAGGTTTCATAATAATCCAAAGGAATGTTTAATGCAAGAGATTTCTTCCTAAATTTTTCTATGAAACTTTGTATAGTTTGACCTTTACTTTGCCTTAAAGTTTTCCATTCCATCATTGCTTTATGTAAATAACCTAATGGATAAAATTTATTCCTTATCTCTAATTTAAATTCCTACCATGACAAAAGAATATTACCACACTTACTTATGTCCTAAGGTTTTCTCTCCCACCATACGAGAGCGGTGCCTTCCAACCGAAGAGAAGCCAGTTGCACTTTAACTTTCTCTTCATCAATATGTTGAACATGACAATAGACTTCAACCTATCGGATCCAATTATCTAGCTTTTTAGGATTAGCATATCCATTAAACATAGGTAAAGAAAATTTTACATCAATCTTTAATAATGGTTTCTTAAAAGAGGCTTTATGGCTAGAATGATGAGAATGATGAGAATTCTTAAAGGAAGAAGAACTAGAACTTGATGGTGAAGATGGAGGCTCATGAGGGTCTCCTCCAACCCCTTGATTTTTTGAAGCATCATCATCAACATGTGCTTCCATTTTCTTCCCTTTATTCTTCATCCTCTTCTCGTAGTCTCCATACATTTTTTCGACCATTTCTTACATGTGATAAAGGACCATATGGAAGTTTTTCTCTTGTTCATCATGCTTGTCCTCTTTTACCATTTTCTTCCTTCGGTATGCATGACCAACTTCAGGATTGAAATTCTTAAGATTTCCTTCACCTTGCTTATGATTTTCCCTAGTAAGCATTCACACTCAATAATTCAAGTCAAAGATGACTGCTCTGATACCAACATGATCCAGGATCTTTTCATTGAGTGACTTATAAAGAATTGCATTAAATGAGCATAAATTAAAGTGCACCATTAAAGAAGGAAAATCTCAATAATGAAGAGACATAAGTATCAAATATGAACACAAAAAATTTGATAACGGAGTTCGTCCCTGGTGGACTACATCTCTGGGTCCTGCTCTCAAATGGGCAGGCCTTTTGATTAACTCGGCAAAAGAATTTGGAAAAATACATAAGTATACCTCATTCTGAAATCAAGCTGCAGAAGTTTTGCTTAGATCAGAAAACATACAACACCACCTAATTCATGGCGTCGAATTACTCAAAAATGATTGTCTCCATGCTTCGATCTAATTCTGGCACTCCCAGGCCCAAGAGAAACTTTGTCTCGGTTTTTGTGCCCTGCAACCTGCAATAAATGTTGAAGAAGACGTCTTGAAATCCATGTCGGTCTGTACCCACGTGCACCCCCCTCCAGCACTGGGTGGATGCAACTTTTAAATATTGTTTGTGGGCTTTGTAAACAACATAATTTGTTTCCATTATGGTTAGTGGAGCTTGTGGTAAGGCATTAATGTAGGGGGAGGTCTCGGGGTCGAGCCTGCGGGCCTCCCCTTTTGGGCTATCAGTTTTAACTTGTATATATATTTAAACATATGTTCACTCCGCTAACTTTGGTGATGCTTCTAGATATAAGTCGGGTGCCAGATTTGGCGGACCCACCAAATCTTTTTTTTTTTTTGAATTTTCATTCACGGGTTGTCATTGGGCATTTTCCCACTGCCACATGGTAGCCAACTATTGGGCCACATAAAACACTATACAATCACCCTACCATGTCACCGTACGGTCTACCAAATCAAATTCCAACTCATCCTGCCACCTCAGCCTTCCATGTCACTATATGACCTTCCACATGGCTATAGGGACTACCACATGGCGCAATTCTACTGGTCCACGAAATGACCCAGAAATTTCAAATATGAGTGAAACATGGCAGCCTTTGGTGTTGCCACATCACCATGTTGATATCAACATGACACGTGTCTCCTACGCATGCCATGTATGTTGTATGGATGATGACATCATTCGTACTGATGCTAACATCAGCAGTACGGATGCTGACTCATTCCACTACTAACTGGGCTAGGTTGACCAAAATTTGACCATGAATATCTTTCGATCCATAACTCCATTTGACGAGCCATTTGCATCGTTGGAAATATTGCGATGCACTCTTTGTGATGATGTCATTTTCACTAAGTTTTGAGAACTTTGAAGTTTTTCCCTTTCTCTGTCTGATGAGGCCATTCTGAGCTTCCTGAGTTGCTTCTACGAGTTCTGAGATATAATTAGTCTTATATGGATCCTTTTTGGATCACCAGTAGAAATATCTAGTTCTCAGAAGATGTCACCTCGGGAGGGACAATCTGAATCAATATCGGCACCGACAAGTAGGTAATTGGAGGATTGGATGGCATGAAACATTCAGTCTCAAGGTCAGAAACAATGGATTCCTCTGGACCCGGAAAGTATCCTCTCGGAGTAGGCTTAGGCACAGTTTCCTATGGCCTAGTCTCTTTGAACGATCCTTATTGATCAAGTCTTTGCCTCAACGGTGGCGGAGGTGGATCCAAAGTAACCAACGATAGGCCCTAAAGCCTTCACAACCGACGAAGTTGTTGATCTTCCACTTTGAGAAATGATCAAATGACACAGTAAGGCTTGACTAGTGTGGAACACAAAGCACACACAAAAATTTTCCTAAAGATAAATCAAGCAGTTGAATAACTAGTGGGAAGGATGGTTACGCCAATCGACACGAGAGAAACTAACCGATGAAAGTGCAACTTAAACATGGAAGCACCCTCCAGCCAGACTCTGTGAAGCGCGATCTGACGTCTTCCCTAGGTACCATAGTATACCCCCGTAGTCACTTGTGTAAGTCTATAAATTATGGGAAACTAGGTTTCCATCTCGCAATCATTCACCAAGATAAAAAGTCGACAGTCGGGCAGATTGTAATGAGCAAGATAAAAAGTTTGAAGCCCTTCAAGGCTACCGAAATAAATTGGTCTGGAAGACAAATGAGGATATCGAATGGATTGAAGTTCCATGAAGCTCCATGGACAAATGTGATCATTGTTCCTGAGAAAGACTCTCAATATGCAATCCCCACTACGTTTAGTCGATCTTTGGAGGGGTTATCTCCTCTACCTTTTCTCACGCGACCACATGTTTATCCCCTGTGTTAGAGGGGGTCTCGGCTAACTCTTATGACGCTAGAATTAAAACACTCCCTATATCAAAATCTAATGGTTGTTTTAAAGTGGCCTTGAAGAGTTTCCTCTTCACACCTAATTCAAGGCCCTAAAACCCTAAACTAGTCGGTGAACCCTACAAACAAAAAGTCTGTTATATTTTAAATTAAGCATTAATTTTAAGGCTTTCTTTACGCAAAGTGGGAGGTAGTGAAACTGATGGTGTTATGAAGAGATGAATAAGGAAGAGAAATTTAAAGCATTTGAAAGAAAAAGATACTTCAAAATTAAAGAAAAGCTTGTAAAAATCTTTGTAAAATTCAACTTTTCACATCAATATTTCAAGATCTTGTAAATGAAGAAAATCCTAAAACTTGTTTTCGTAAAAACCACTTGTATTTCAGGAAATCGAAAAGAAATCTGAAATGAAGACTCTTTTTCTTTTGCAAATAAAAACCTTGACTACTTTACCAAACTAAATGCAAGAAAATAATTTTTTATTTTATTTTTTGAACTGCTTTAACAAGAAAAACTGAAGTAAAAACTTTCTTTCGTTTTTCAAAGCAAGAAACATGAACAAAGAGAAAACTGAAAACAAGATTGAAAAGGACCCTAAACCAACTATGGATTGCAGGGATTCAACCAAGAAACCAAAAGGAGGATCTAAAACTTGACAACTCGCTCTAAACCTTTTTAGGGCAAACAAAATAAAACTAAAGAACAACTTAACCGAAACTCTAACCCAAGCTATGGCCAAAGATAGAGACTCTGAATGGTTCAAAAAATCCATGAGAAGTATGAACTTCTATCAGGAAAGAGACAAATTCTATCTTTATTAAAAAAAAACTTTCAATAAACGTAGACATGGGTTGTTGCATCAGTAGCATGCATATGTACGCGGGTTGTCTATTGTGCAGAGCACGTATGTACGTGGGCTGACCCAAAATAGGGTGTGTTCACCTCTGAGACTTTTCAAAAATAAAAAGACAAGGCAGACTAATAGGGAAGGGAAAGCTGATATGCACCTTGTAGGTGACCAGAAACCCTTAAAAGACTCAGTAAACTTGACTAAAATTCAAAAGGAAAACAAAAATCCAATCAACAACCCAAAAACCTCCCTAAAAACCCTAGAGAGACTCCCTAATGGAGTCGCCAATTATGCTAGCGGGAAAATCCCCCTATAACTATACCATGGTTTAGGGTATAGAAAGAGAAAATGACCCCCTAAAAGTCAATCTAGTTTCTAAAATACCCCAAACATACCAAAATAGATGAACATAAAGAAGTGGAAGAGAAGATTGGTAATTGTACCTTTTATCCAACGTCTAGTGATGATCTCCTCATGCTCTGTAGCTCCAAAGGTTGCAAGTCTCCTCCCAAAGTTGACCTGCATCCAAGACTAGTCAAACAAGGCTACAAGCATGTTATTTATATTCATAAATTAGGGTTAGATATCAAATGTTCTGTATAAATCAAAGAAAAGACACAAAACATCATCATTTAGGACAGGGAAAAGAAATTATTTTATTCATTAATCAAATATTGAAGCTTGCAATCCTTGTAGGCCATCGTTTCATGAACCTGGTCCTGGCTCCTCTTAACAATGCTCCAATTTCACCTTCAACAAGCCTCTTCTCAAAATTTTACTAATCACCTCAAAGGAAGGGAATGGATTGAATGGAAGAAAAGGGGCTTGAGTGGGAATCTTAAGGAAGTAACTCACAAAAGGTTGCAAATGCTTGGGCAAGGAAGGGAAGTGAAATTGTGCAGAGTTTCACCGTTATAATGCTTGGTTGTTTAATAAGACCCCAAGACCTCCTTTATATCACAAAAGAATGGTTATTTGGTTGGGGGACGGGCTATAGTAGGTGAATTGGTTGGGAAACCTCCAATAGCCCGTAAATTCCTCCAAATTCCTTACAACTTTTTAATTTTTTCAACTTTTGGAGGTATGCCCACATTGTTTAGTGTGCAAAAAGTGTATGTACGTGGGTTTTATAGCATGACACAAGAGTATGTATGCGGGAAATAGTGCAGTAGGGCACATACATGCTCTAATATGTTTTTTTTTAAATAGAACTCTTTAACAATGATTTGGAAAATTATGCAAGCAAGAATGTCAATGCCATGTATGCATGAGTAGGGAATTTTAGGGATATAACAGTAATGGTGCAACGTAATTTCAAGGAACTTCACCATGTCAGTAATGTCGTGGTCTGCATATCTGAGTTGTGGCACCCTCCCTAACATGTCTTCGTCCACGATGACTCTGTCTAGAATGTCGGGTGTCACCAATTTGTAATAAGGAGTCTTCTGCAATGTGACTTGTGGGGAATCATATTTCCTTGGTGGAATATAGTCTCAGGAAAATTTTGGCTCTAACGATGAGGCTCCTGGAGTCTCCTCTACCTCTGGTTATACATCTTTTACTCTTGTTCGATATTCCTTTTGTATGGGCGTTGTTGGTTTTGGCGATGCCATTTTCTGTAAATTGGTTACCAACGACATTATTTCGTCTCTAGGGTTCTTCTCAACTCTGTAATACAATTATAATCTCTCTCTTACTCTCCGTCAAATTTAAGTAACAATAACCAATGCTTGTCAACCCTTCACGGATTTTGTGCGCCTTCTCCAATTGTCTATGTCCCTTCGCGCCTAAATTAATTGTCTCATCTACCAATGGTGTGACGAATGCTTGATTTAATGTTGCTTTATTACCATATATTTCGTTGGATTTGTATGTTGTACTGCCAATCTGTCATGATTCCCAGTGGTTGTTTTCATTTATGGCTATGCGTTGTCTTTATGACTTGTCATTAACGCTCTTCAACCGTTGTTTCCTCCGTTTTAATGAATTTAATGGTCGCTACGATCATGTTCCACACATTGCTTATGCATGTACCAAACTTTCTCAATGTTGTTTATTTTATCTATGTACCACTCACTTTTGTTTCAACCTTATGTCCATTGTAACTTACTTCAATTTTTTCTTGTTTTTCCTTCGTTTTTCTTTTCTTTTTTTCCACATTTTATTTCATTTTTTTCTTTTTCCTACTATAATACAACAGTTCTCACATAGCTCATATTAATCCAGAGATGGTCATCCCTCTCTATATATTTTCATTAAGTTACTAGATATATTATAATAGACGAAAACAAAAATATTGCAGATAATAACAGTGGAACAACACAATAGATGAAACCACAACACCAAAATAATACCTTTATTGATGAGAAACAATGTTCACTTGCCTCTTCGAGGGGGGAAACCCCAACAGAGAAACACTCTATTAAAATAATTATCAAGTAAAAAACTTATCATGCCCTCGACTCTTATTTATACTAAATCTTTCTACCAAAATAACAATCTAGAGGAAGATCTTCTATAAGAGGCACCTTTTGTTAGGTCTTCTTAAATTTGACTTATTCTTCCTTATTACTAGGCCTTATTAATATTGTCATCTATTACATGGAAAACTTATTATTCTTCCTACGTTAGGGGTTATGGAGGTTATGTCCCTAAAATCCCCCCCCCCCCTTAAAAAACAACCTTGTCCAGGTGGCATCTGCTGGAGTTGTATCTTTCCACTGTACTAACACTTCCTTGATGGTGCATTGACAGAGAAGATGTTCACATTGGTCCAAGAATACTTGTGGTTGCAACTAGATGGAGCCTTCTTCAACCAACTTAGGAAGGTTGGTTTGATTTTGGCACTTAGTTATAATCACCTTCTTTAAGAAAGAGACATGAAAAATATGATGGATATTAGAATGATTGGGAAAAGCTAACTAATAGGCCACCTGTCCCACGCGCTTGAGAATTGTATAAGGAGCACAAAATTTGGACGCCAGTTTCTAACAATGGTCATCCTTGAGTGATGTCTTCTTATAAGGTTGCAGTTAAAGAAACACCTGGTCCCCTATAGAAAATTGATGTTCTAAGCGACCTTGATCTGCTTGTCGCTTCATGTGATTCTAAGCCATGACCAAATTCTATTTGAGGTTATGGTTACTAGGCGCTCTCGAACAGTAAAAAAAATTTCAACCTTCTGGACCTTTGAGACACCAGGTATGTATGAGAGAACTGAAGGTGGATTTTTTCCATATATTTCTTCAAAATGAGTCATGCGAGTAGTTATATGGTAAGAAGTGTTGTACCACCATTCAACTAGGGGTGACCATTGAACCCACTTATTTTTCTTTTCATATGAAAAAAACCTTAAATATGTTTCAAAACAAGTGTTGACAACTTCAGGTTGACCATCATTCTAGGGATGATAGGTGGTGCTGAGATGAAATTGGGTGCCCTGTATCCTGAACAGTTCTTTCCAAAAATTGCTGGTGAAAGTGGGATCTCTATCAGAAACAATAGAATGAGGCATGCCATGAAGATTGAAGATATGATCCATGAAAAGTTGAGCCATATTGTGTAAATTTTTCAGACCACAACCCAATTTCAGTCTCGCTGATTTTTCAGCCAATGTTAAATGCCCAAACCCATTTTTATATTAGCATATAAAAACTTAGCAGGAACTAAAATTCAGAACTGAAACATGAGGATTCTGAACATCGTTTATAACGCAAAAATAAAATATCAGCAGCATATAAAAACTCAAAAAATATAGACACAGATATTTTCGGTCTAACTTTGACCCTGGAAAAACCCACAAGGGGAAAACTAGTGAGAGAGGAAGATTTTTATTATTTAGGAGCTTCAAATAATTCTGTTACATCATATTCATCTTCGGAAATTTAAATGACAAACTTATCTTGACAACTGTGCCAAATCTTCACACAGGAAAATGAGCCAAACTCCTCAAAATTCTTCCTAGAATTTTCTGCAATAAATTGCAGGTTTGTTCCTCGATTTTTGTGCCTCCAAACTGTTGTACGGTCACCTTAAAATATGTGCCAACTACCTCGGCCCAAAATAGAGCAATAAATGTTGTATGTTCACCTTGGGAAATGTGCCAAAACTTCCAGAAAATAGCACAATTATTTCTTCTCAGAATTTGTGCCACAATAACAATCGTATGGACTGTACCTTCTGCCTTGGTTTTCGTGCACTTTTTCCTATTGTACGGAATTCAAAAATCCATATAGTATGGCCTTTTATGTTGGACTGTACCTTTCCTTGATTTATGTGCCTGCTCTTCTTGTTTTACGGCCTACTCAATCCATACAGTACGGCTTGCCTTCAATATTGTCCTTGCTACCTCGATTTATGTCCTAGTTTGCTGCCTTGGGATGCATGCCTTAGCTCTCAAAAATGGTTGCTCTCTTGTTTCTTGAAAATGCTCTCTCTCTTTCTCTCTCAAAAATGAATCAACAACCCAAGAATGGGTGCGCCCCTCTACCCTAATTGACCTCATGAGGGAAGGTGAGGAGTTTTCTAATCCAATGGATGAGATTATATTAGATGAGTGGCTAAGATTAAATGTCTCTTCACTCACCCTCACTTTAGTCATAAAGTCACCTTTTAATTTGCATCTCACAAATTAAATGACTAGGGCCCACATTAGGCACTTTCTCACCCCTTAGGCGC
>JZKD02S0159461.1:274167-293645 GCA_000966675.3 Picea glauca
ATTAATAAGGCCTTTCAATAAAATAGAATAAGGCGGATGTAAGAAGACCTAATAGAAGCTTCCACTTCTAGAAGGATCTTCCTCTAGATGCTTATTTTTAGTATAAATAGGATTCAAGGGTATCAGAAACCTATCTTGGATATTATTGTAATAGAGCTCTTCTCAACTAGAGGTTTCCCCCTCGAAGAGGCCCGTGAACATTGCTTTCATATTCAAAGTGTTATTTTTGTTGTTATTCTTATATCATTTCAGTGTTATTATGGTGAATGTTCTGGTTATCTTGTTGTTATTCTGCCATTACTAGCATTTTATTTTCGTTCTGCATACATTTTATATCTGGTATATTACAAGTGGTATTAGAGCACTTTCCTCAGCAGAAAGTCTGGGTTAAATTTTTTTCAGGGTAGAGATGTATTTTGACGACTTTAAGCCACGGAGATTTGTCGTTACACACATAAACCCGTGGTTGAGGGATTCATACACGCAGGAAATACAAGTGGTACTTAAGCGCGCATCTGTTGGCCACCCTTGTAACCCCTGTTGGTACCCCTTCAAGTGGTAGCGCATCTGACATCACCTGTGTACGGATCAGCCTAGATTACCTGAAGCCCTCTTTAGATAAACCGATCAGCCGCCTGACTGCTATAGTGTCACCGAGAACAACACTCAGGAAGATACTCTCTAGTACTTGGGTAGTCGGGTAGTACAGCTAAGGGTACGGTCTATCCTCCTTAGTTAGTGCCCTGAGATATTGGTCTGATTACTATTGTTGAACCCCGCACGTATATCAGAGAGATATAGCACAGGGCAAACCCTTGTCTGTAGAACCCTTGAATACCTAACCCTTGGGGACAGAAACATAAAAAAATTAAAACAGACAAGATTTATTGTCGTGCAACTGTGTTCGGGTTGCCAAGTAAATACACATTTCTTTCTGGTTAAGAATTTGGGCATTTCCTCTCTGTAGTATTCTTCAGACCGGAGTATAACTCAATAAAAAAATAAAAAAAACTGAGTCTGGAAATTTTTTCACCATTATTTTAGACCTATTCCATTGGATTCATCTCTTCACCCTTATAACTTTCATCCATATAATTTTTTCAAAAAAAAAAATTTACCCCACCCACCCCTTTTCAGTTCCCCCATCCTCATGGCCCATACTCGTAGCCAAGACTTGGAAGCTCGCTTCAACACCTTGCAATCTTGTCTCATTGAGACCCAACAAGAAGTGAAACAACTCAGTGCCAATGTTGTCCCCATCAATACAACCATGCAGTCCTCAATGGGTGAAATCAAACAAGACCTCACCACCCAGCTTGAATCAGTCTTTTTGGCACTCTGCACCAAACTCCATATCCCTACAAATAACCCTTCCTCTTCCTCACCCCCACATACTGAAGGTGACCATTCCTCTCATTCCCATACCTTGCAGAACCATCACTTTCAACATGACCTATGCCTTCCACGGGTGGATGTGACCAAATTTGATGGCTCGGACCCCACTGGTTGGGTAACCCAAATGGAACATTACTTCTCTTTATACATTATTACAAATGACTTGGCCAAACTCTGGTATGGTGTTTTCCATCTAGATCAAGAACGTTGGCAATGGTGGAAATGGAGAAAAAATTCTCGTCAAGGGTATATTGCTTGGACACAATTTATGGCAGATCTTTATGAACGCTTTGACACTGACACCAACCATTTGGGTTGTTTGAAAAAGCTGAAACAATTAGGAATAGTGGAAGAATTTATAGCTGCCTTTGAGTGCCTGGCTTTTAGAATAGAGGGCATGTATGATGCATTTTTCTGGGATTGTTTTATCAGTGGCCTCAAGGATGAAATTCAGGCCCATGTCCTCATGGCTTGGCCTAAGAGTTGGGTGGAGGCTACCAAAAGAGATAAAGAAGCACAACAAGTGGTATCTTCTCAAAACCGCAAACCCTCCTTCATCCCTCACCCTAAACCAGTAAATCCCACTACTCCCTCTGCTCCACTAAAGATTCAAAAATTGACCCGGGCTGAAATGGTTGAATCCCAACTCAAAGGCCTTTGTTATAACTTTGATGACAAATATTTCCCGGGCCACAAGTGTAAAGAAAAAAATATTTTTATGGCCATTTCCGAGGAGATTTCGGAAGAAGATGAAGAAACTCCCTCTATGTCTGAATCACCTGAATCCACTGACATAACCCCTCCCTCAGAACCTCCTGAAGTAGAACCAGTCATTTCCCTTAATACTCTCACTGGCTTCTCCGCTCCCCAAACCCTCAAGCTAATCGGTTACATAAAGCACCGGAAGGTCATCATTCTGGTTGATAGTGGCAGCACCCATAATTTTATTCATCGTCGCATTGCCCAAGAAACTCATTGCTACATCCATGCCGTCAATAATTTCTAAATCATGATTGCCAATGGTGGTTCCATGAAATGTGGAGGGTGTTATGAAAATGTGCATCTCCAAATTGGTGACTACCACCTGAAATCCCATATGGTTGCTATCGACATGGGAGGTTGTGACATTATGCTAGGTGGAGACTGGATAAGGACTTTGGGTCCGATTCTCATGGATTTTAAAGACTTAACCATGCAATTCGACCAAGAGGTCCACCAATATAAGTTCCAAGGCATCACCGTTGTTTCAGCTGAGATCATTAGTTCCCATCGCATGGAAAAGTTGCTCAAAAAGGGTCATTCTGGTGTTATCGCCCAACTCTATGCCATACAAGAAATGGAGACACCCTTGGTACCGCAAGACCTCCAAGCCATCCTTTCTAAACATCAATTGGTATTTTCCACTCCCCAAGGCCTCCCTCCTTCCCATGGTGTTCATGATCATTCCATTCCCCTTGTACCAGGAAGCCTTCCTCCCAATATCCGTCTTTATCGTCACCCCTTTTCCCAAAAAAATGAAATTGAGAAAATGGTCTAGGAACTCCTTAATGTAGGCGTTATCCGCCCTAGTACGAGCCCCTATTTGTCTCTTGTGGTCATGGTCCTGAATAAAGAAGGTTCTTGGCAAATATGTCCTGACTTTCGTGCCCTCAACAAACTTACCATCAAAGAAAAATTCCCCATTCCTTTCATTGATGACCTCCTGGATGAATTGAGTGGCACCCAATTCTTCACTAAACTGGATCTTCGTTTGGGATACCACTAGATACGTATGAAAGAGGCATATATTCCCAACACTGCCTTTAGAACTCATGAGGGCCACTATGAGTTTTTGGTCATGCCCTTTGGCTTGTGTAATGCCCCCTCCACCTTCCAAATCCTCATGAATCATGTCTTTCGTCCTTTTCTCCACCATTTTGTCTTAGTTTTCTTTGATGATATCCTCATCTATAGCAAAACCTAGATAGACCATCTTGCTCATGTGGATCGAGTTCTCCATCTACTCTCGTAGCACCAAATTTTCCTGAAACAGTCTAAATGTGCTTTTGGTGCCTCAGAAGTAGAATACTTGGGTCATCTGGTTGGCAAAGATGGTGTCAGGGTGGATCCTAAAAAGATTGAAGCTATGCAAGACTAGCCTCACCCAAAGACTCTTAAGAGATTGCGTGGATTTCTAGGCTTAACAGGTTATTATCGCAAGTTTGTTAAGAATTATGGGAAGATTGCAGCACCTCTCACTTCTCTCCTAAAAAAGAACTCTTTCACTTGGAATCCAGCCATTGCTCAAGCTTTTCAAACCTTGAATATGGCCATGTGCACCACTCTAGTCTTTGCCCTTCCCGATTTCACAAAGACCTTTGTGTTGGAATGTGATGCCTCAAGGAAAGGAATTGGTGTTGTCCTTATGCAAGAGGGTCGACCTTTGGCCTTTACCAGCAAGCAACTATCTGAAAGAAATCTAGGCAAATCCATCTATGAAAAGGAAATGTTGGCTATTATGCATGTCGTGGATCTGTGGCATCCTTATCTATTGGGGCAACAGTTCCAAATTAAGACAGACCATCAAAGCCTCAAGTATTTTCTGGAGCAATGCATTTCCTCCCCAGAACAACAAAAATGGGTGACTAAACTCTTTGGATATGATTATGAGATCATTTATAAGAAAGAAAAAGAAAATGTGGTTGCAGATTCACTTTCCCGAAAATATGAAGATGAAGGATCCCTTTTTTCTCTTTCATTCATTGTACCAGATTGGCTCCAAGCCATTCGCCAGGAATGGCTATAAGATCCCAAAAGTTTGCAGTTGATCCACGAATTGCAGTCCAATGCTCTAGCTTCCCCAAGGTACTCTTGGATCCATGAGGAACTTCGATACAAAGGTTGTTTGTATTTAAGTAAACAATCAAAGCTTAAATCCATGGTACTTTTTGAGCTTCATGCCACACCCACAGCAAGGCACTCTGGGTTCACCAAAACCTATGATAGGGTCAAACGTTCCTTTTTCTGGGATGGTATGAAACAGGACATTCGTAATTTTGTAGCTGAATGTGACATGTGTCAATGCAACAAGGGAGAAATAGTCAAATCATCGGGCACACTACAACCGCTCCTGATTCCACCTGCTATTTGGAAGGATATCTCTATGGATTTTATTACCAGCTTACCTAAATCGGGAAATAAATCCGTCATCATGGTGGTTGTTGATCGCCTTTCCAAGTATGCTCATTTCTATGCCCTTCAACACCTGTTTATAGCATCCATGGTGGCTCAAATATTCATGGATCGGGTCTTCAAGCTTCATGTAATGTCGCACTCTATTGTTTCTAATCACGACCCAACTTTCACAAGCAATTTTTGGCAAGAATTGTTCAAGATACAAGGCACAAAATTGCATCTCAACACAACTTATCATCCCTAGACTGATGGCCAAATGAAAGTTGTCAACAAGTGTTTGGAAACATATTTGAGGTGTTTTTCCTCAGAAAATAAAAATCAGTGGGCTCAACGGTTACCCCTAGCTGAATGGTGGTACAACACTTCATACCATATAGCTACACGCATGACTCCTTTTGAAGCAATATATGGACAGAAGCCACCTTCAGTTCTCTCATACTTACCGAGTGCCTCGAAGGTCCAGGTGGTTGACCTAACACTTACAGCTCGATAAGTTATTCTCCGTACCCTCAAAGAGAATTTGTTCATGGCACAAAATCGCTTGAAGCAACAAGCAGATCAAGGTCGCTCTGAACGTCAATTTGCATAAGGGGATCAGGTGTTTCTTCGACTACAACCTTATAAGAAAACTTCCCTCAAGGCTGAGCATTGTCATAAGCTAGCGCCCAAATGTTATGGTCCTTATACCATGCTCAAGCGTGTGGGAAAAGTCACCTATCAGTTAGCTTTGCTCAGCCATCCGAAGCTACATCCTTGTTTTCATGTTTCATGCATAAAGAAGGTGATTGGAGCTAAGTGCCAAATTCAAACCAACCTTCCAGAGTTAGCTGAAGAAGGGTCCATTTGGCTACAACCAGAACCAATTTTGGATGAGCATGAGTGTCGCCTACGTCAGAGAACCATCAAAGAAGTGCTAGTCAAGTGGAAATATACAACTCCAGCAAACACCACTTGGGAACCAGCTACCATTCTGCAGCAATTTCCTCATCTCAAGCCTTGAGGAAAAGGTTACTTTTAAGGGGGCGGACATGTTAGGGTCCTAACCCACACATAGGTAGAACAACATATTCGGATGTAATAAAGGTCAATATTAATAAGGCCTTTCAATAAAATAGAATAAGGTGGATGTAAGAAGACCTAATAGAAGCTTCTGCTTCTAGAAGGATCTTCCTCTAGATGCTTCTTTTTAGTATAAATAGGATTCAAGGATATGAGAACCCTAGCTTGGATATTATTGTAATAGATCTCTTCTCAACTGGAGGTTTCCCCCTCAAAGAGGCCCGTGAACATTTCTTTCAAATTCAAAGTGCTATTTATGTTGTTATTCTTATATCATTTCAGTGTTATTGTGGTGAATGTTTTGGTTATCTTGTTGTTATTCTTCCATTACTAGCATTTTATTTATGTTCTTCATACATTTTATATCTGGTATATTATAGAGTCTTAGGGTGAGGCCAATCCTACATAGCTTCAATGTTCTTAGGATCCATCTTGACATGTGTCTGGCCAACAATATGACCAAATACTCGACTTATGAGGCTCCAAAAGCACATTTAGATTGTTTGAGGAAAATTTGGTGTTGAGAGAGGATATGAAGAAATTGATCCACATGAGAAAGATGGGTTGTCCAAGTTTTACTATAGATGAGAATATCATCAAAGAAAACTAAGACAAAATGATGAAGAAAAGGATGGAAGACATGATTCACGAGGCTTTGGAAAGTGGAGGGAGCATTACACAAGCCAAATGGCATGACGAAGACCTCATAGTGGCCCTCATGAATTCAAAATGTAGTCTTAGGAATATATACCTCTTTCATACATATATGGTGGTAGCCAAAACGAAGATCAATTTTTGTAAAGAAATGGGCACCACTTAATTCATCCAAGAGATCATCAATGACAAGAATGGGAAATTTGTGTTTGATGGTGAATTTGTTGAGGGAGAAAAAGTCAAGACACATGTGCCAAGATCCTTCTTTCTCAAGTACCATGACCACCGAATAAAAATAGGGGCTAGTACTAGGATGGAAAATGCATGGGTTGAGCAATTCTTGAACAATTTCCTCAATTTCATTTTTTTGGGAAAATGGATGATGATAGGGACAAACATTGGGAGGAAGGATACCAAGGATGAGGGGAATGGAATGATCGAGGAGGAATTCCTCAGGGAGTGGAAAAAAGAGCTGGATGCTTGGAGAGGATGGATTGGAGATCAGGATGCATAGAGGGTGTCTAAGTGATTTGAATGGAATGGAGTTGTGCAATAATGTTGAAATGGCCTTTTTTTAGGAGCTTTTCCATGCGATGGGAATTGATGATCTCAGGGGAACTTTTTGTGATGTCTTAGAACTTATATTGTTGGCCCTCCTAGTTGAATTGCATGGTTAATTCCTAAAATCCATGAGAATGGGGCCCAGAGTCCTTAACCATTCAACACCCAACACAATGTCACAACCACCCATGTCGATAGAAAACATATGATATTTCATGTGGTACTTACCAATTTGACGACACACATTTTCACATCGCCCCCCACATTTCATCGACCCACCATTGGCAATCATGATTTGAAAGTTGTTGACTGCTCAGATATAAAATTATTTTTTGGGGCAATACAATGATGAATTAAATTATGGGTGTTTCCACTGTCAACGAGGATGATGACCTTCTGATGCTTAATGTAACCAATTAGCCTGAGGGTTTGGGGAGAAGAGAATCCAGTGAGAGAATACAGGGAAATGGTTGGTTCAACTTCTGGGGGGTCTAAGGGTGGAGTCATTTCAGTGGGTTCAGGTGACTCAACCACAAGGGGGAGCCTCAACCTCTTCTTCAGAAACATTCTTAGATATGGCCATAAAAATATTTTGTTCCTTACACTTGTGCCTAGGAAAATATTTTTCATCACAATTATAAAAAAGGCCATTGACTTGGCATTCATCCATTTATTCCCAGGTCAATTTATGGATCTTTAGTGGAGTGGAAGGAGGAGAGGGAATGATTGGTTTAGGGTGAAGAATAAAGTATGGTTTTATGGTTTGAGAAGAGACAACTTGTTGAGCTTCCTTATATCTTTTATCAGCTTCCACCCAACTCTAGGGGAGATCCATGAGGACATGGCCATGGATATCCTCCTTGAGGCCACTGATAAATCATTCTAAAAAAATCATCATACATGCCCTCCGTGCAGAAATCTAATCACTCAAAAGCAGCTATAAATTCTTCCATTGTGCCAGACTGTTTCAACTTTGTCAAACAGCCTAAATGGTGGGTGTCAATGTCAAAGAATTCATAAATCCCTGCAACAAATTGTGTCCAAGCCACATACCCTTGGAAAGCATTTTCTCTATTGCCACCATTTCCAACGTTCTTGATATAGATGGAGAACACCATACCGGATTTTGGACAAATCATATGTAATGTTGTACAAATATAAATAGTGTTCCATTTGAGTTACCCAGTTGGTGGGATTTGATCCATCAAGTTTGTTCACATCCAACTACAGAAGGCATAGGTCACGTTGAAAGTGATGGGGCTAAAAATTAAGGTAATTGGAGGAAGTTTCACCTTCAGGGTGAAAAGGTGGGTCAGAGGAGGTAAGGTATCCAATAATATTTAGCTTGGCATAGATATGGAAAGCGAAGGATTCAAGACCGATAGAGAGGTTCTATTTTAGGGTTTCCATTTTAGCGTCTATGGTGGAATGAACTTTTTTATTTATGGTGGTAATATTGGCACCGAGTTGTCACACTTCCTTTTGGACCTTTGTAAAATTAGATGAGAAGGTATTTAGGTGAACTTCAAGGTCTTAGCTACGAGTGTGGGCCATGAGGAAGGGGAAACCTAAAAGGGGATGGTGGGACCACACAGAAAATGGGTTATGGGTGAAGGGTATCATGATGATCAAGGTGATGAGGGGAATCTAATGGGGTAAGTCCCAAATAAGGGGGGTTGTAAGGGGGTCGGTTCCACGAATTTTGCTTTTTGAAAAATGATAGGTATGATTGTGATCAGGGAGAAGAGAGGAATCCAATGGGATAGGGATAAAATAATGGTGTTATACATATTTTTTTTTACTCCTATGTGGTTATACTTTGATCTGAAGAATAATGCAGTGTTGAAAGGCACAAATTATTAACAGGAAAAAATGTGTATCAATTTCACAACCAAAATGCAGTAGGTAAAGTTGCATGACAATAGATCTTGTCTATTTTGTTTTTGTTTCCATCCAAAGGTTTAGGGTATTCATGGTTTCTAGATACAATGGCTTTCCCTGTTCTATAGATCTCTGATATACGTCCGAGGTCCAATAGTAGTACTCGGCCCAATATCCCATGGAACCAACTAAAGAGGCTAGACCATGCCCTTAGTCGTATTACCTGACTACCCAGGTACTAGAGAGTATCTTCTCAATTGTTTTTCTTGGTGGCATTATAGAATTCAAGAGGTCAATTGGTTTATCTATAGATGGCTTCAAGATATCTAGGCCGATCCTTCTATAGGTTTTGGTTGATGCACTACCACTCGAAGGGCTACCAATAGGGATTAAAAGGGTGGACAACAATGTGCGCTTAAGTACCACTTATAGTTCTTGGATGTATTCTTCCCTGACCGTGGATTTATGGTTTGAATGACATATATATGTAGCACCAAAATAATATCTTTATTTATAGGAAACAATGTTCAGTTGCCTCTTCGAGGGGGAAACCTCCAGCAGAGAAATGATCTATTACAATAATTCTCAAGAAAAAAAAACGTATCATTCCCTTGACTTCTATTTATACTAAATCTATCTACCAAAAGAACAATCTAGAGGAATATCTTCTAGAAGTGGAAGATTCTATTATGTCTTCTTACATTTTTTTTATTCTTCCTTATTTCTAGGCCTTATTAATATTGGCCTTTATTACATGGAAAATATATTATTCTACCTACGTGAGGGGTTAGGGAGGTTAGGTACCTAACAGTTTTAGGCGACTTCCATTCACCATTTCTCCCTGGGCTTTTCCATTCAACATTTCCAACTGCACATCACTTGCCTCTGTCACATGTTGAATCATGTGTGGTACTAACCAATGCATTTGAAACTTTCTTGGATTCTGCATGAACTTATTGTCGTATATTAATACTAAGTCCCCTACTTGAATTTTTTTCTTATTAATATGTCTATCATGCCATGCCTTTTCTCTTTATTTCTAAACTTGTTGATGGAACCCTACCAGAAAGATATCTTCTTCAAGTTGTACCAACTATGACAATCTCTCATCTACTGCACCAAAGTCTGGAAGATCGGTAGTCATTGCAACACGCATGCTAGGCACAATAAAATCCATCGACATCACTAATTCTTGGCCATATACCAACCTAAAGGTTTTTGTCCTGTCATTTTTTTTCTCGTAGTCCTGTATTCCCATAATACTGCATGAACCCTTAAGTCCAAATCGTCTCTCCCTACATTGCAGATCTTTGTCAGTGCATTCTCTAGAATTTTATTAAAATATTCCACTGTCTCATTGTCCTAAGAGTGATACGGCATGCTCCTCTGAAGAAACCTTGCAGCAGTCTCCGCAATACAATCTATGACTGGTGTTGCTTATTCCCATATGGTCAAATACTTTGTTGCAATGATTATGTACCTAGCTCTTGATCTTCCTTTTTATGGGTTGATTGGTCCAACAAATTATATCACCTATTTATCAAATGTTTGCAAGGTAACCTGTGGGTGTAAAGAAATTTCAGCCCTTTTGGATTACTTTCCCACCCTTTGACAAACATCACATGCCTAACAGTACTCTTTAGCATCGTTATGAAGTGTGGGCCACTAGACCCCTATGCACAAAATATTTTTCGTGGTTGCTTTACCTACATAATGTCCTTTTGTGATTCCTTCATGTGCTTCTTAGAGTATCATTGGCCTTTCATGCTTTAACACACATCGCCTCAATATTCCATCTGCACCTAACTTGTATAAGTTCCCTGCAACTAACTGATATTCTATAACTTTAATGACTAACAATTTCTTTTTCACAATTTTCATGTCGGATGGGACCATTCATGTACTCAAAAATTGCACAATGTCTACGAAGTAGTCATCCACCATTGTAACTGCAAATAATTGTGCATCTGAAAAGTTGTCATCTATATTCCTTGCATCCTCTTCTGATCGTATGTGCAATAAGTGATCTTATCTTGCATTCAACTTCCCTGGTTTCAAAACAACCTCAAAATCATATTCTTGGAATAAAAACAACCATATACATATTCTTCCCCCCAACACTAGCTTGTTCACTAAGTATCTTAGTGCAGAATGGTTTGTGTACATATTAAAACGAGAACCCAATAAATAATGTCTAAATTTATGTAGTGCATATACCATTTCCAATCCTTCTCGTTTTGTGGTAGTATAATTATTTTCTGCTATTGACATATTTTTGCTTGTAAAATAAATTAGGTGATCTATGTCTCCTTTCCCTGGTTGATATAGTACTGTGCCCAACGCTATGGACAACGCATCCACATGAACATGGAACTTCTTATTCCAATCTGGGAAGATCAAAATTGGCATGGTCACTAAATTTTGCTTCAATGTGTTCAAATTCTTCTAACAATCCTCATTCCACTGGAACTTAGCTTCATTCTTCAACAACTTCTCCATAGGTGTTGTAATATGTGCATAAACCTTAATGAACTTCATGTGATATCCGGTATGACCTAGGATTTCTCTCAATTGTTTGAATGATGTGGGTGTTTTTAAATCTACAATCACTGCAATCTTGGAAGAATCCACTAGCAATATTTGCTTATAACATACCACATGGCCCAACAAAATTCCAAAAGGCGCATAAAAAATACATTTCTTCAAGTTCAGTGAAATCTGACATTGTCTACACCTATCCAACATTATCCTGAGTACTTTTATGTGATATTTCAATAAACTAAACACAATCCAATCATATAGGTACACTTCAAGGAACTTATGAATAAATTCCTTAAAAGTTGCAACAACAACTCTTGAAAAATATGCAAGTGCATTCTTCAGTCCAAAGGGCATCAATGTGTATTTATAGCTTCCCCATTCTATTGAAAAAGTAGTCTTATACATGTCTTCTTGCAAAATATTTATCTGGTGATATCTTGAGAATCCATCCATGAAAAAATAGGCCTCCTGCCCTCCTACATTCTCTAGTACTTCATCTGTGAAAGGTGTTGGAAATGGATCATGAATACATGAATCATTTATCTTCCTCGAGTCTACACAAATCTTGATCCCCATGTTTTCTTATCTTGTACCACCACCGGACTTATCCATTCTAATTCCACCACTGGTTCAATGGTCCCTGCGTTCAACATTCGGTCTATCTCTTATTTCGCCTTCTATTTATACTTCAGATTTAACATGTAGGGTCTTTATCGCACTAGCTTAGAATTTGGTTTCAAAGGGATCTTCATCTCACCTAATTCCCTAGTTATCCCATTCATCTCTGAAAATGTTATTGGGAATAGATCATGATACTCGTGCAGTAAATATGCAATCTTCTCCACAATTTCACCATTCCAGTACTCTGTTATCTGCATAAACATTGGGTTTTTTGTTGTCCCAGTATTCACCTTCTGTGTCTTTATTGGTTGTGTATACACAAAGATATAGTCCTTCTACTATGTGCTCCCCCTCGTTTTTAGGTACTTGTATGTTCCTTGGATCTTCCTCATTGTGTTCTCCTTTAGAAACATTGTAAGATTCTAGTATCTCATGGATAGTCATAGAAGATTTGTGCGCACTGCACACAGATACTACCTCCATCGGCCCTTGTTCTAAACAAATCTTGTTTCTAATGACCTAAAATGCTACATCTAGTAATGGATATTCATTTTCAAAAGTAAATGTTACCTTAAACCTTTGAATTAGTTCATCCTAGTTTGTTGTTTCTCGGCGCATTTCCAACTCGAGTTACCAATTCTTTGGAATTGTATTCAATGTATGTATAAACATTTGTTTCCATTCCTTCTTTGGTATCTTCTAAGTCACTTTCAACTATATATTTCTGCACAATATACTCCACCTCGATACCAAATCTTACTTGTATTAATATTTTACACTAAGACGAATCTTCCATTCCTTCTCTGTGTGCATCCCACCATCTGGTTGGATTAGCTTTCAAGACCACATCTAATTCCAATAGACTCCATTGTTCTGGTATCAACAACTCAAACGCCTTTACAAAAGAGTTGATATCATTCAATCCATCATACTTGGGTGGATCACATAACTCCATTCCAATCCAGCACAATGATTGAGTTATGTGGGAACATCTTATAGTTGATACTTCATGCATCCTCTATTACCAATGTTCCATACCTTCCTCTGAATGTGTCACACGCGAGCTATTTCTTCTACAACTTAGTCCACCATCTATAGTGGGGTTAACATAGTCATCAATCCATGCAGTCATGTTATACAAATTGTCAATTTTGTTCCTTCTTTCTAGATCTATGTACCTCTTTCCTTATATCGAATCCAATGGTGCGGTAACCTTCAAGTATCCTACCTCAAATATTATTTCCATGTTCTTCAAATTAATGATCTCCTAATTATTGAAGGCCCATTCAAGTCCCATCAGTGTTGGATATGGCTGACTATCATCCACAATCTCAATGACTTCAAAATATACTACACTATGTACCCCATCTATATTCACAGGTACTCATGTCAATCAACCAATCAGGACTATCTTGTGTTGATTTACCAACCTTAATTGAACAGGAGACCAAATCAAATTGGGTTTCCCCATCATTTCACTGGTCTTCTTTGGTAACAAATTTACATCCAAACCCAAGTCTAAGATAAATTTATCCACATCGTGTTCCCCAATCTGTGCACTTCATATGAACTCTCTATTGGTCCTCTTTTTACGCAGTACCCGATTCACTACCCTTTGTGAGATAGTAAATCCCCTTTCTTGTGCACAATGACCAATCATGTTGCATAATGGATTCAGTGTAGTTTCATCTTTCCTCAATTCTACGCAACTTATAAGAAACTCCCTTAGAGTACTTACCTTCTCAAGTGGCTTCTCTGGCATGGTACGATCATAGACAGGAGGTACATATGATGTTGATGCTACCCAATCCGGTTCTAGTATCTATTTTATGGCCCTCTGATACATATCCTTTTCTTGTTAAGGGACAAATGTTGTCATAGGTCATGTTGATTTCTATACCCATTGATTAGTCTGCTTCCTCCCATTCGTCACATCATCCCATGTTCTAGTTCCTCTGCACATAATAGATATTATTCTAGGCCCTTCATTGTATTTCTTGGATGATATGTTATATATGTTATGATTTGGATTTTGGTTTTTATTTCCTCTTGCCTACCACTTTGCAATTAGTTGAGGAAAATATTATGTTGCATGATCCAATTCTCTACAATATATGTAGGTTGTATAAGGATTCGAGCAGTCACAAGCTAAGTGTCCCAGTTGATTACAATTGTAACATATTAATTGTCCTCTACCTCCTCTGCCAAAATTTCCTCTGCCTCAACCTCTGCCAAATCCTCCTCGATTTCATGGATTATAGCTTCTCTGATTTTTATATTATGGACCACCTCCTTCCGTCTCATCATTCTCTTCATTATGTCACATCATTCTCCTCCTTCTGTCACATCATTCTCGTCCAAAATTCTACACAGAATCCTGCCTGACTAGGACTTACTCGTTCTTCTATTATCGGACTGAACTAAGAATCCTCTTTCTCTCCTTCTACGTGCGGTATTTATAGGATATGGAATATTACACATGGTTATCTCCTCTAAAACTCACTATGTGGGTCTCTCTTCTCATCCCAGTATTCAACCTCTTGTATCTTCCTCCGATGCACAATACTCCCAACTCGTCTTCCTCTTTTGATACCACTTCTTTGGTTCTTTGCACCCTCAATCCCTCCCTTCCTTCTTCATTTATTCCTTCATTATTTCCTACCTTCATACTATCTTCTTGTAATCCCCTGGTTCCCCTATGTTCAAGAATCCCCTTAGCAATCAGAATCCATTGTCATCATGCACTTTTCGCACAACAACATCTTTATCCAAGTACCCAATGATTTCATAAACCTTCCATGTGGACCCTTGAAGAAATACCCCTCTGCAACACTGTATGAGTGGGTATAATCCACTACAAATTTTGTAATATAAAATCCCAATATACTTTACAACCATAAATCAACTGCACGAGAAGTCTTATTACTTACATAATTTAACTGTCTTACCAACTCAGGAGTCCAGTTTCTCAGCACTGCATTTCGGTACCTTCCAGTATTCTCCACTTATTTTTCTAACCACTCAGTTAAAATAATTGGAAATTCTCCAAAGAAAATATCATGCAGCTCTTTGTACACATACCTTTGCATCCATTTCTCGTCGATCATCTGAGGGTTTTGATTCTCTTTTTGAGGAAATTATTGTGCCTTCCCTTCTAGCCATTCTAAGATCTCTTTCTTAGTCAACCTTTGAAACATTCCCTCAATCACAAATTTTGGGTCCCAAAAATGGAACCATTTTTTGGCGCGCAGTTGTAAGAATAATCCAAGTGGATATCAGTGGCCACCCACCTATTCCATATGGTTCATATTGGCTTTCCAGTTTCGCATTTTTTCCTAGTTTTCGGGTCTTTAACTTCTAGGGTTGTTTTGAGGCCCTAAACATAATTTTAGAGCTCTCCACAGTGAAACTATGGACAAATTCAAATTTTTATGGAATAATGTGTATTCCTCATATAAACCTTTCCAATGGGATATCGTGCACCTAAAACAGAGATCGTATGCAAAATTTATGACCCTAGGAAGTTGATGTACCAACTTAACCCAATGGGGTCCACATGACTCTTGGCACTTCATCTCCTAGGGTTAGGTTTTTGGATGCCTATGGTTTTGGAATTTCATGTTATTGTAAAAAGGATTTCAAAGCCTCATTGTACTCATCTTCTTGTGAATGAGCACAATCGTCACATATCTTCTCAGAGATAAGCCACCACCATTCTAGCAAGTTTTTTCAAGCCTACATTTTACAATTTCAACAT
The DNA here is from genome assembly GCA_000966675.3 of Picea glauca. Classification (NCBI taxonomy): domain Eukaryota; kingdom Viridiplantae; phylum Streptophyta; class Pinopsida; order Pinales; family Pinaceae; genus Picea; species Picea glauca. Next base: position 289,811 of record JZKD02S0159461.1, read on the forward strand.
ATTTCTTTATTGAAAAGAAGCAAGTTTTATTGTAACTTCGTTATTGTTCATTGTGTCTCTATGTTAATAATAATAATACTATGTGTTCATTTCGTTCCACTCATAAAATCAGGATAAGTGGTATCAAAGAGGCATGCACCTTGTCATTCTTAGTGCATGTCCCCAATGAGGAAAGGGTACAAAGAGTTGGGTCTCAAGCTTGTTTCTCTTGAGAAAAAGAGCTCTCGCACGCCCAATCGAACTTCCATGGTGGGATAAAATAAAGATGGAAAGATAGGAGATCCTTTCAAATTGTTGCTTGAGGAATCCCTCACACAACACAGGAACGAGATGATGGATAATTTTACACAAATCCTTCGATGGCTACCAATAGGAAACACATCTTCCTCGAGTGGAGGTGTCCCCCCCTTCAAGGTATATATAAAATTGGATTTTCCCATATTTGATGGTCATATAGACAAAGATGTTGTAGACAAATGGTTGTATCTTCTAGAAGGGTATTTTTTTGTCCATAACTTTTCGAATAGAGAAAATATTACTTTTGCGCTCCTCAAAGTCGTCCCCCATGTCAAATATTGGTGGGAGAATTTCTATGAGAAAAAGGTAATAGAGGAACCCTCATTATTTACATTCGCACTCACCTGGGAGTCCTTCATGGATGATATTAAGGAACAATACTACCATGTTGGAAGCTATGATGACATGTATACAAAATGGATCACACTACGGCAGGAAAGAGACCAAGCAGTGCCATAGTTCAAAAATATCTTCCATACCTTGTGCACCAAACTGGATATCAAAGATCTTGAGTGACATCTAGTGCTCAAGTACCATAGTGGTATACATAGATACATATAGGAAGAAATGGATTTCTGGACATCTCATCTTTGGGCGCAACTAGTTATCAATATGTCGTCGAAATCGAGCATAAGCTTAAACAAAAGATGCGAAAACTTAGGTATGGGAACCCCTCACAACAGAAGCAGAGAAAGGGAATCCAAAACCCATAGAACAAAGGGAAGATAAAATATGGACAACCTCAGGATAGCCAGTCTAAGACGTAAACAAAGAAGGATAATGGAAAGATGAAGAAAGATACTAGGAAGTGGTGTGACTTCCATAAGAGCCCCTAGCATAACACTATTGATTGTCACTCAAAGAAGTCATTGGTGGCTGAGGTGAAATCCTTTGAATCATATGCAGGTTCCAAATCTAAGTCAGAACTAGAAAAGGGTAGATAAATCATTGACACAAAACCCAGTGCCACCATTTCTACCACCAAGATCCATCCCAGTGAACCTAATGAGCCAGAGAAAGGTGAGCACCTATTTCATTCACAAATGTGGTTGAAAGGAACCCCAATACACTTCATCATTGATAGCAGTAGCCAGAAGAACCTAATCTCAGTGAAGGTCATCAAGCAGTTGGACCTACTGAAAACGTCGCACCTGCATCCCTACACCATTGGATGTCTCCGCCAAGGAAGTGATCTTCATGTCAGCCAATAGTTTCTCCTATCCTATGGCATCAATCCATTCAAATATGAGGTATTGTGTGATGTTTCTCCCCTTGAATATTGTGATGTTAATTTGGGACAACCTTATTTATGGAAATGTCATGTTATATATGAGTCTAGGCCTCGTAGTTTTATTATTACTTTGGACGGGAAATTGTACAAGATACCTGAGGTAGTCCCACCTAGTGCCATTTCCTTTATCTCTGTCAAGAAATGCAAGAAGTTTGTATCTCAGACCAAGAAGTTTTTCTTCTTCATGATCCACCCTCAGAGTGATCGAAAGATTACAACCACATCCATGGCCTTTGCGACCAACCTCTCAACACAACAAAATCAAGTGGATAAGGTCATGGAAGAATACAAAGACATATTCTCCTCACCTACTGGAGTACCTATTCATTGTCGGGTCAATCATTCCATCTATCTGACCCCCCTGGGGCACCTCTACCCAATGGACCATTCTATCACCACTCTTTGTTAGAAAATGAGGAGATCAAGCATCAGATCCAAGAACTACCCCAAAAGAGTCACATATGACCCGTCTCATCACATTGTGGAATCCTAATCGTGCTTGTGCAGAAGAAATATGGGACTTGGCGAATATGCATTGATTATCATGCCATAAATAAAATCACAGTCAAGAACCGATACGTGATTCCTCGAATCGAAAATCTCCTTGATCGGCTCAAGGGGGGGAAATACTTCAGTAAGATTTATCTGAAGTCTGGCTAAAATTAGTTCCCAATAGAGAAAACATATGTATGGAAGACTTCCTTCAAGTCAAAAGAAGGTATTTTTGAATGACTGGGCATGCCCTTTGGTTTGAAAATTTCCCCAACAACTTTCATGAGGATGATGGACGATATCTTGCAGCCTTTCACCATTTATTTTGTAGTGGTGTATATGGATGCCATCCTCATCTACATCAAGACTTGGTTAGAACACTTGCATCATATTAAGCAGGTTCTACATATTCAACATATTCAGGAAAGATGATTTGGGAATCCCATTACAGTTGGGTGGCAAGACACTTTGGCATAGAAAATACAATGGCAGTGCTGCAAGAACATTTCTACTAGTCGAAAGTTTGACAAGATGTCAGCAAGTATATCATGTCTTGCACTGCCTATGTTATTTCCAAACTGGCCACTAAGAAATAAGGCCTATACACCCCTCTTTCTACTCCTAGCAGGCCCTGGGAATCCATCTCAATGGACTACATGTGGGGCATTTCGTCCACCAAGCGGGGAAATGACTGTGTTTTTATGGTTTTTTATCACTTTTCCATGATGGTTATTTTTGTCACCTGCAAGAAGAGCATCACAACGGAGGTCATTGCCAATATCTTCTTTGAACGAGTGTGGGTACATTTTTGGATACCAAAAACCATTATCTCAGATAGGGACAACTAGTTTCTCAACAAATTTTGGTCGAGCCTTCAGTCATTTTTGGACAACAAGCTCACCAAATCCATTTCCTTTCACCCCCATACGGATGGCCAAATTGAGGTCGTCAACTGGATGATCATGCATATCCTGGGCATGTACAATTCCAAGCACCTCTCCACATGGGATGAGAGTCTTCTCTATGTTCATCACAACTACAACAGATCCCTACATAGCTCAACCAACCACAACCCCTTTCAGGTGGGGTTGGGATTTCAACCATTGGGTCCCATGGATGTTGCACTACACATTGCATCCACCTAGGCAGACTCATCCCATGCTCAAACTGAAGCTAAAAAAGACACCCAATTCATTGAGAGGATCCATCACATCCACAAATAGGATCAAGATATTTTACAGAAGTCCAATGACAAGTACAAGAAGCGTCATGATCAACACTAGGGTCCACACAAGTTTTAGGTGGGAGACAAATTTTGGTTACACTTGTAGAAAGAAAAGCTTAAAGGTCCCCATCGGAATATTTTTCCACTCCACTATGGACCTTAAACCATCACCAAGGATGTGGGTGACAATTGTTTTGATCTCAACATCCCCCACTTCCTTGGCTTGCACCTAGTGTTCAATGTGGATCTCCTTCGGCCATACTTTCCACCATTATTGGACACCTCAGAGATAACAGAACAATTGACACCAATAGAGATCAACCATGATTGCATGGAATAGGAATCCACTAATCATATCATGGACACACAGGTCAAGGGAACTCACCAGCAAAGGATCCAACTTTATCTGGTTGTCTAATTGCAATCACTTCCAAATGAAATGCAAGCATAGAATTGATGCTTCTGGGTGAGGAAAGAATGCCCTCGGGGAAGAAGGGTGGTCATAAATTTGAGAGGACTTGGAGATCCAA
>JZKD02S0159461.1:293695-324318 GCA_000966675.3 Picea glauca
ACACAGGTCAAGGGAACTCACCAGCAAAGGATCCAACTTTATCGGGTTGTCAAATCTGGGCAGCTCCTGCACCAAGGCAAGTGGCTCACCTGGCACCAAATTTAGCAGAAATTTCTTCATCTCGTGGGGGAACTCAACACAATGGAGACCATTGATTTCTAAGGGGGTAGGATTGATCCAGGTGGATATCGGTGGCCACCCACCTATTCCAACTTTCTTATCTTGGCAATTTTTCAATTTGGTAGTTTTTTCCTAGTTTTCGGGTCCTGAACTTTCGACGCCATTTTGAGGCCCTAAATAGCATTTTAGGAGGGCTCTCCATAGTCAAACTATATAAAAAGTTATATTTTGATGGCATAATATGTATTCCTCGGATAGAAATTTCCAACAGGATATCGTGCGTCTAAAACAAATATCATATGCAAAAGTTACAACACTGGAAAGTTGATGTACCAACTTACCCCAATGGGGCCCACCTCACTTTTGGCGCTTCATCTCTTAGGGTTAGGTTTTTGGATTTCTATGGTTTTGGAATTTCATTTTTATTGTAAAAATGTTTTTAGAGCCTCATTTTACTCATCTTCTTGTGAATGAGCATAGTCATCACATCTCTTCTCATAAATAAGCCTCCACCATTCTAGCAAGCTTGTTTCAGTCTGCATTTTACAGTTTCAACATATTTATTTATTGAATAGAATCCAATTTTAAAGTATCTATGTTATTGTTCATTGTGTCTCTATGTTAATAATAATAACAATATTTTTTCATTTCATTCCACTCATAAAATCCGGATCAAATACCCTAGGTTCAAGTTATCTAACCAACAAAACCCTTCAGACATCAGCGCTTTCAGCATCACTTGCGTGCAAGTGAAGTCTCACCCAAGGCATCTATTGGGGCTGCAGGACCAAGTTTTTGCATGAATAAGGGGATGGGAGGCAATCATCATATTCATTCCTACTTATCTACCATGTTTGCAAGATCATGTGTCACTTTCCCTTAGTTAATCGGTAAATTCAACTATACAACACCATTATACTGCAGATTGCAACATAATCTATTCAATGTAACATTCATAATTAATGTGCATCACTTTTCTAGCAACCAGATCTAGATCTAGATATGCATAAATAGAACACCCACGAACAATCACAAAAAAATACATTGAGACACAGAGTTTAACGTGGTTCACCCAAACTTTGGGCTACGTCCACAACAACTAGATTCTTTATTATTGTTTGTGAACTCGTCTTAGGCTTGCGCATTGCGCTTAAAATAGATATATCATGATATCTTTCTCCATATTTCCTAGCCGCTCTATAGTGCAAGCCACTCCATGCAATCTCTCCCTATACCTTCATACATAGATTCTCTCTCATTCTCAATCTATTCTCTCAATCTCCTCAGAACAACAACAACTTTAGCTCTACTCCAGCAGCCTATTCTACCCGACCCATTACATATTTATACATAGAATTTAGGGCTCAAAACCCTATTAGTTTATCCCAAAAAACCCTATTACAACTCATGATGACTCAGTGTTCAAGCATGCTTTTCATATCTTTTCCATGCATGCTACTTTTCCTTTCTCTTCGTCTGTTGCTTTATCTCAAGCTTTTTTGTGCCTCCTTATTCTTCGTTCTTCAAACTACTTGTCCAAAACCTAGTAAGGAGTGGATGTAGTTAGAGCTATTGAGGCATAGGGATAATTTGTATAAAATACATTACACATTTGTTGATATCAATTCTTGCTTCTGAAATTTCCCTCCCTTTTCTATTTTCCCAACTTATTTTTTCCATTTCTTTTCACTCTTCTATACCTACCCTCATTCCCCTTTTATTTTCTCCACTCTCTTTTCCCTTTATACTTACCATACTTAGTCGCATTTCAAAAATTGGCGGGTTCGCAAGTTGGTGGAATCGCGGGTATTCACCTCCATCCATGTTCCTATGTCATGATTCTGATCGACCGCCTTGTTATAATATACTTAACTATTTTTGCAACTGTGGGTTCACGGGTTCAAGTTTTCATCTTCCAAGTTTTGTGATCTCCACTTTTCACCCAAAGCCCCACAATATACATTATGACCATCATACTTGTCATGGATATCAAGCCCCTAAGTATTTTATTTATCCTATATCCAAGTCTGACTGATCATTGTGCAACACTTAGCCTATTTTTTCTGGTTCACAATTTCGGGTTCGCGAGTTCCCGAGTTGGCGGGTTCACAGAAGGCCCCAAATTCAAATTGCTATTGTCTATCCCTGCCATATTCGTGCTTTTCCCAATATAAATTTAGTATGGTTTAATGCTAATAAATGATCATGCAAGTTCCATAAATATTGTCACTAATAAGCGAAGGGATCAAGGAGATTTTTCATTAAATTGCATTAAACAACGATTTTCCAAAGGTTATATTATTGTTATCTCTCTGAAAGGATTCATTTCAAATTATTATCCAGTTGAGAGAATAATCTCATCAACCTGTGGAAACAACAGCTAGACAACATTTCTTTGGTGATACTTTGAATTTTTTGGTTGTGAAGACGAGAACTTTCAGTGGTCCATAGCATATTTGTATTACTCATCTCCTCCTGCATAGAAATATATAATATGGGCATCTAGAATTTCTCGCGTAGGGTGTGTCCCTGAGGTATTCGACTGCAAAGAAATTATTTCATGGTGCGTTGAGAAGTACGTACCAATCCAACGAATTATACAAATCCAAGATCTTTTCCCCATCTCTCTTTCACCGCAAGTTCTTCATAAGATGTTGAAGCTCCCTGAGCCAACACTTACCTTCAAATGAGAAGACTACAGAAATTTTCTAAAGAAACATGACAATGGCCTGGATCTCTTGCCTAAGCTTTTGGAGAATCCCACGGATGTTCCAGAAAACATAACCAATATTCAAGTTGACTCTTTTAAAAACCCCTTTCGGGAAATCATTTGGTTGTTTACCAGGTTGATCAGGAAAGCACCGCCACCATTTCACAAATGATTATTTATATTTTATATTTTACAATTAAATAGAAAACTATCTTCGACTGGGGAAAATTTATTTGCATTGAAATCTCCTCCCAATTATCACATTACAAAAGGGACAAGAAATTCTTTATGGCTTCCTATTTGGTATTTGCGATAGTGTATTTCTGTTAATTTCCAAAATTGACTACATGTAAGAGGGTAAACTATGAAATAGATCCAGTTACCTTATGGTATCAAACATTGTGGAGGCACAAGACTTCTCTATATTTTTACAAAGTTTACAATGATTTCATTTCAATCTTCAAAGGAATGTTATTTGGTAAAAATACCCCCAGGATATCTAACGAGGATAATAAATTATTGGAGAAAAAGGGAACGATGGAAAAGATGGAAAATCACAATGTCATCAGGATCTTCTGTTCCAAGGAATATCCCTATTTTCTTCCATACCATGTATCTGATAGATTTTTTATTACGGAAGTGGAAAGGCAATAAAATTTTTGGCTGCACTTTTTCCACAAAAAATGGAAAAATAAATCCATCCCCTTGCCATGGAAAATTGGAGACTTCATGTTCAGGAATATAAATAAAATTGATGAGTTTGTGAATCAATTCAACAATGTAACTCTGAAGTATGTTGAAAATATAAAGGGGTTTGACCCCAACAAAATCTTTTTGGATCATATGTTGTCAGTAGGATTCAACAACTCGCTCATTCATACTATTTTGAATGAAGAAGAAGACAACAACCTAGGCACTCCTGCACATAATGTTGGTGACTTGGAAACAATACTTAGTACTAACGCGTTTTACAATAAGAAAGGAAAGGGTCCCACTGAGAAGAGCGCCTAGTCTCTAGTTGTTAATCCTAAAACTACCACATCCTGTAGAAATTCTCCAATGGCTCACCCAACTAGGAAAATTACCAACAGTAGTTCAAGTAACGGAGGAGAGAAGAATCCCCCCGGAAAAATAGAGAGCTCACACAAGATTTGTAACATCCCCGACCACCCAAGTCAGGGCATGTTACTCCAGAAACTGCTCTAATACCATTTTGTAACATCCCTGGCTACCCAGGCCGAAAACACGCTACTTCAGACAAACGCAGTCTCAAGCTTTGTTATAGTTAATTAAAAAATTTCCATGCCCAGACATAAACCTGCTGGGAAATGGAAGACAGAGCTCTTTGTAGAATAAATCACATATAAACTTAACAACAATAAATAGAGATCACATGAAAACATGCATGCAACGAAACACATGATATTATTACAAGAATCACAAACATGCACTAAAATACATCATTTAACCATTAAGAACATAAATGATACTTATCTCTTAATTGAAGTACACCAACTACGTACAGACCTTCCATGAACCTCTTAACCTTAGACCATGTTTCTCATCACTCTCAGCAGTGGGCCACCCCCAAGATGGGACTAAACTCCATCGGGCAAGGGATTCCTAGGCTAGGCAGGAACAAAATATGTTGCAAAGTACAATAGGAAGGATTTTCTCCAAGGAGCCACTTACACCCACAACTCACAAACTCTCATTCCCCACATTCTTGTCCCACCCCAGGAGTGTACACCTTCACTGTCACACAGTCCATCGACTGCTACACCTCCCTTTCCAGGGCTTCAACAACAGGCCAGATTAGGAATTCTCATAGATTTGTAGCTGCTACTGGACTCCCTCTAGGAGAAATCACTTCCTTAGCACACACTCTCACCTGGAGAGAGTTGCTCACAGGCATGAAAACCTGTTTCATCTATCGACGTACCTGACAACCTGCGTCTTCACTCCCGTACCTCAACACATGGGCATGGTTATGGTAGCCACAGAAACTGGACATGGAGGATGGTAATAACAAAACAATATGCAGGCAACCCGTAGGGTACAGGTGCAATGAGGTATCAACTCGGGTTTGTTGAAGAGGTTCAGGTGTCTTGGAATTCAACAATGGTGGAGTGGCTCACTGTGTGTTTTCTCAGTGCATCAGTGAGTCTGAGTAACAGATTACCAGCATGGTCATGATCGTGAGAATGGTGAGAATCCTCCCCATAAATCTGCATGCATATTGGATGACACTTGGCTCTCCAAGAGCACATTCCTCCAACTTGGAACTCGTTCTTCTCCCTAAAGGAACTTAGGATAAATTAATATCCTCTTTACATCTTTTAGAAATTATATATTATTCTTTTAGGCTCTTAAGCTTATACCTTTTTCCTCAATCTCTTAGCCTCCTCCCCTGCCTAACCTAGTGGAGCTTAGTCCCCCATAACTCTTTCTTCGTGGTTGGTCTACACGCAATGATGTTGTTATATTAATAATATGAATATTTACATGTACAAAATAGGCTCCTGGCCTTTAACATCTAAGCTCCTGGCCTAATCAACACATAAGCCTACCAGCTTATAAATACTTGGCTCACCAACCTAAAACACATGTTACATTCATAATTACAATTGGGGCTCATCCTTGGGGTGTTACAAGCTCCCTCTGAGAAAAAAGAGGAAGAATGTTTTGCAAGAGGAAGAAGACCATCTCATCGAAAATGACATCAATAGCTTCTCTCTTGAAGACATGAAGCTCGAGGCGGATATTGAGAAAATGTTTCCAACAATTGATCAGTCGGGAAATATGGCCCAACAAAATTCATCAATAGAAATCATTGAGAATGAGACCTTCATTGAAGAAGAGTCATTTTCTTTCCAAAGCGTTTTTTTGACAAGTAATCTAAGAAATTGATTATAGAAAAAGGTGATCTGAAAAATAACAAATAAAAATCTCTTTCAGAGGTTGACCTAAAAGGTATGTGGTCATCCCAAATATCTGAAATTCACAGAGAAAGTGGGGATTCTCTTGATGATTCCATTGGTGGTCTGGAAGAAGAAAACACTAAGTTGAAAGAAAGGATCAGGGAGTTGGAAGATGCCTTAATGCCTCTTCCACTTCTTTCTAGTCCTTTGTCAATAGTCAAATCTACCACAGCCACTATTAATTTGAAAGGATCTTCAAGCCTACTCACATCAGCCAGGATTTATGTAGAAATAATTATTAAGAAGATAATGGCGTTGATAAAAGAGGCATGGGAGGTTTCGAAAAACATTGTTTCTTTTGGCTCGAGGGCACATGCCTTCCATGAATATTTGCAAGATGATATGAAGAACAAACAAGATTTCCACATTGATGTTGCATTACCCTTTGGAACCAAAGTCTCTAACATGATGGAACTAAGAAGAAGAGAGGAGGATTTTCCATCTCCAAGTGAGATAGAACAACTAAATGCTTGTTAGAAGGAAAAGATTAAAAATTTGAATAATATTTTTCAAGCATGCAACGAAGCCATACTGAAAAGAGAAGAATTGTTCAAGAGGCTCACGGAAATAGACCTAGTAGGAGGTACCAACGAAGTACAAGACCCTAAATTAATTCTCAACTCAATGTTCCTAACAAAGCAACAATTTGACGAACAAGTTGAGATATTTAAAGGGTTATCAGTTGAGAAGTTTTACGACATATTCGAATATAATGAAGATGACATAGACAATTGGCTAGTATACTATTCCATGAAAAATAAAGATATTGAGGAAGAAATACATGGTATTTCTCTTGATTTAAGAGACTTGGAAGGCGAGTTATTCAACATTAAAATCTAGCATGAGATAAACTTCACACCAATGAAAAACTATATTGAAGAATGGTTCAAAAAAGAAATCAACAAATTGACCAACAAAGGGAAATAAATAGTTGAGACGGTTCCTATAACCGTCAATGAAGACAATAAAAGGACAACAGAAAGAAAGTGAAGACATAAGAGACCATCATAGTATTGTTGTTCTATTATTTTCCACCATCCTCCTTCTACATGCTTACTTCTTGTTTATATTTTCTTTATGGTCCGCGGGAACCCCAATCCCAATCTTAAGGACAAACGGATCTTAAATTTTAAAGGATTTGTAAAAAAATATATATATTTTCAAATATTTCAAGAGAGCTATTTTGAGATCAATTTTGACTGTGCTTTGTAACTCTGAGTTTTGAGTATGAAGTATTTGAGATTGATCTGTCATTGTATTTATTTTAGATTCCCATGTGTCCACTTTGTTAAAGTTCTCGTATGCATGCAGACCATATTCTTTTTATTTTATGTGATCAGAAATATTTAGTTTAACTATGATGGATGTGAGGAAATTTTGTCTATCTCTTTTAAATGTATGAAATGTGCGGCCTGGTCATTTCTCAGGAACTTTCTTTAAAAAGAAAAGAAAACATTTTCTTTCTTGTTATTTTTCTTGCAATCTTTATATTTCTTTGATTACTATGATGAACTTCTGGAAAGTCTTGTGTTCTAAAGATCTAGAGTCCCAAGAAAATATTAAATTAAAGAGGAGTACCACCTCTATAAAAACACAGGGGGATTTATATCCTCGTGAGGTTGTCATTTCGGTCATAAGGGATTCAAGCGTCAACATTTTTGGCGACCATATTGGGGAATGAACTGAAATTTGGAATTTGGTTTAGCCTTTTTTGAAAAATACATGACATTTCCCCAGGTTGATCAACCCCACCTGGAAATTGGATTGAATAATCAACAAATCATATTACACCAGATTTATAATCTGGTAATAACGACATCTGAGACTCGAGAAGAATTAGAAAGATCCTGGCATATCTTAGTCTGAGAAGAAGAAAGAGAAATCCTTCAGAGATAAAAGAGAGACGAGTGACAAGACCGAAGAAACCAAAGGCTACCTAGAGCAGCACGAGGACAAGGTTGGGGTTGAAGCTGGACGAATCAAAGGAACCCACTACCAGAATTAAAAGAAAGAAATTATGTATTCTAAGAAGTGGAAATCATATCCCTGGAACATCTCTGGATATGGAAAAAAGAAATGAACAACTACGAGACAAACCACATGAAGAGAGACAAGGAGGTGGAAGAAGTGTTGCAAGAAACCAAGAAAATCGAAGAAGAATAAGAGATTCCCCTTTAAATATTTTAGGTGAGAAACATGATCTCTCAGTTCTCCCTAAGGGTACCTTGAAGGAATTTTATAGAGACGGAACAAACAATGCAAAGAGGCATATTCACTTATTTCTTGATGTTTTTTATTTTCATCGTGTTGAGTATGATGATGTCATGGTAATACTATTTCTTCAAACCTTATTAGGAAGATCGTATGAATGGTATACAACATTACCCAGTAGGAAAATTGGCTTGTTTAATGACCTCTAAGCCATGTTCCTGACTATGTTCGCCCCTCCAATTGTTTATCATACCCTTCTCACCGATTTCACCCAAATTGGTTTGAGTAAGAATGAAAGAATATGATATTTTAATATCAGGTTCAATAAAACCTTAAGTAATATTCCAGAAGATAAAAGACCTAATGACCTAGTCATACTCAGTTGTTATAAGAATGTGATGCCCCCAAATGGAAATATTCTATCATAACATCCTGATGTAGGAGAATTGCCAGCAAAGTGCAAGTGGAAGACAGCTCAGTGCACTAGCGCGCATTTTGAAGTGATGATTTTGAATTTAAGAAGGCATATCACGCAAACATATGAAAATATTTTAATTTAAGCACATCTTAAATGTTTTAGAGATAAACAATTGCATGACATCGACGGGGAATGTATTTTTCTTTAATGTATTAGAATGTAGTACAGATTTGATGTGTTTGCTCTTATTTTTCTGTCACAAACATTTATTGTAATAACTCCTTAGTAGTTGGATGATTTTATTTCGATAGAATAACACTAAGGTAGCTTGGAGGGAAATCTCAATGAGCTCGTGTTGTATAAATAAATGTATTGTTTCCCAAATGAGGTTGTTGGTATTCTAGTTAAGATTATTTTTGTTGAAGAGCATTGTATGAATCCATGTCCATATCATTTGAACGAATATAATAGAGGAGCATTGTTCCAAATGTTTGGTGTTGATGTGTCTATCTGAATGAATGAATGAATGGTAGGATTTATGTTTAATTGCAATTCTCTGTTATTTCTTGTTCTTATGTTATGAATGCATTTACTGTAGAAATTTCAATACAAATTAAGTATTTCCTACGATTCTCCTGATCTAACAATTAAATGCCACTGTTAAATACAAAATCGCTTCTACTATTATTCTTGTAGAAAAATAAACCATGATCACAAAGTGAAATATCAAGAACACATAACACAAAAGTTTTACCAGGAAAGCGTAAAGCTAAAAACCCCACTATCATATATTATGTATATCATGAATCATGAAACAATCTCATACAAAACTCTAATCCAAGAGCTCTCAGTACAATACAATCATCTCACACTGTCATACACAAATCAGCAAATACATGTGCCAATTCTTTGTGTCCAGACAGCCTGCCTCCTCTACACAATCCCTGCAATTAGAATTCTCACAATTGAATTTGAATTGCCTAGTTTTCACATGCTCATAAGCATATCCACTGCATGTGTGATTGCATGAGTGCACTTCACTCAAATCACAACTGATATCCAAACTGTCCCTTTCACCTGTTATCTCAACTGGGTCTCCATTGGATCTTACATGCATGTAGTTAACCGTGGTGAATCTTCAGTTGCATGTGAGTTCACTGATTTACTGAAATCTCACTAGTGCAAGTTTAGTTACAACTAGTACAACTGAGCTTAACTCACTTAACTATACTTATAATTTTGTCACAACTCCAACTCACTCAATTATGAATGAAATAATAGATTAATATTTATTGTCCAATTTATTTAAGGGAAAAGTAAATTAGACACATGTTTCTTGTTGAATTTTCAACACTCCCTCTCAACAAGAAAGGGATTATCCTTCACCCCAATCATGTCTTTGTGATATTCGAATTTTCTCCTGGTGAGAACCTTCATCAGAATGTATGCATCCTGATCTTCCATAGGAATGTATTGAAGCAACATGATCTTCCGCTGCACACAATCTCTGAGATGATGATACCGAATATCTATATGCTTAGATCTATCATGAAACATAGGATTAATCGAGAGTTTAATGCAACTCTGATTATCACAATAAATCATTGTGGGATCTAAATGAGAACCAAACAAACCAACCAAGATCTTTCTCATCCAGATAGCCTCACATGCATCTTGACTTGTTGCCGTGTATCTCGCTTCCACTGAACTAAGTGCCACGGATCTATGTTTTCTGCTATACCAAGAAACAGTTGTAGATCTGATACTAAAGATCCCCCCTGATGTTTTATTTTTGTCCGTTGGGCTACCCGCCCAATCTACATCCATGAAGCCATGCAAATTCACCTCATCCATGTATCTGTACCATAATCCATACTTAGATGTGCCCTTCAGATATCTCAGGACATGCTTACCCGCCTTCCAAAATAGTTTGGTAGGCTTAACCATTGCTTGACTTAGCTAGTTAACTGCATAGCAAATGTCTGGTCTCGTGTTCACTAAATACATTAGTGAACCCACTAACTGTCAATAGACAATAGCATCCACTATGTCTCCAGAATTATCATCCTCTTTCCTCCAGTTTCTTGGAAGAGGAGTATCCATGGGTTTGCAACCCTCCATGTGAAACTTACCCAATATCTCCCTTGCATACTTGCCTTGAGACACAAAAATTTCACCATCTCGCTGCCATATTTATAATCCAAGGAAATAATGAAGAAGGCCCAAATCCTTCATCTTGAACTCCTTTGCAAGGTCATCCTTGCATGAGTGTATCAGTTGCTCATCACCAGTCATTATTAAATCATCAACATAAAGAACAATGATTAAGAGCTTACCCTCCACCAAAATTTGGTATAGGTTTGCATCCGCTTCACTTTTGGTGAAGCCCAATCCGGTGAAATAGTTGTCTATCCGAGTGTACCAAGCATGGGGTGCTTGATTCAACCCATATAGTGCTCTTTTGAGTCTGCACACATGTGACTCCCTGTCAAAGGTCTCAAAACCTTTTGGATGATCAATGTACACTTCTTCCTCAATGATCCCATTGAGGAACATAGTTTTACATCCATCTGATGAATGTGTCATCCCATCTGCGCTGACAGTGCAAGGATGGATCTTATGGAAGAGTACCTTGCGACAGGTGCAAAGGTCTCATCACAATCTATCCCCTCAATCTGTGAGAAGCCTCAGGCCACAAACCTGGCCTTGTATTTCTCCACACTCCCATCAGCATCTTGCTTTACCTTGTATATCCATCTCGAACCTACCACTGATTTGTCGACTAGTCTTGGGACAATTTCCCATGAACTATTTTTGACAATGGAGTCATACTCCTCTACCATAGCACCAACCCAAGTGGGATCCTGCACTGCTTCCTAAAAGTAAGATGGTTCATTCACAATACATTTTCTCATGAGAGCCATGTATCCAGCAAATCGATCAGGATACTGTCTTTGTATTCACTGTGAAGTAGGGGATCCTACATTCTGTGCAACATCTAGTCTCAATCTGTCATCTTTCATGGTGTGCTTTCTGCCATTTCTTATGGATGGATCTGCTTGAGTGGTTTCCTCCACTCCATGAACCTCCTCATGTGGTTGATCCACATATTGAGACTCATCTTTGGGAACCAGCAGTTCCTCTTCTGCATGCAAGTCTAGCTCCCTCTCAAGCGGCAACCGCATGGCTTTCCCCTCATCGAATTTTATATCTCATCGCATAACAATCATATTATTGTTTGGAAAATACACACGATAAGTATGGGGTGTTTTTGTGTACCGCACAAATATCCCAACTTCAACAGTTGGTTCCAGTTTCTTCCTAGAATCCTTGGTCACATGCACATAAACAAATGAGTCAAAAAATTTAAAATGAGAAACATTAGGTTTCTTACCAGTGAAATCTTCTTCAGGTGTACTCATGCCAAATATTCTATGAGGACAACGGTTTTTCACATAAACCACAGTATTGCATGCTTCTACCCAAAAATTCATTGGTAGGCCCCGATCATGCAACATCGCTCATGTTGCACCCGCGATCGTTCTGTTCTTTCTCTCCGCGACCCCATTTTTCTATGGGTTATGAGGCGCTATGAGTTCTCTTTGAATTCCTTCTCTGCTTCAGAAGTCTTTGAATTCGTTAGATATGTATTCTCCACCATTATCACTCCTTAGAGCCTTCACTTGCTTCCCCGACTCTTTCTCCACCAATGCTTTAAACTCACAGAACTTTGAGAATGTTTGATCCTTCTTCTACATGAAGAATATCCAACATTTACGAGAAAATTCATCAACAAAAATAAAATAATACCTATGTTTTGTTGTTGAAGCAACTGAGAATGGTCCACACATGTATGTGTGAATTCTCTCTAGGATTATCGAAGCACGATTCTCCTTTTCATGAAAGGTGGACTTTACATACTTCGCCAGGGTGCACCCCTTGCACTGATCTAACTGAGAAAGTGTTCCCATTGGAATTCCAATAGATATTTGATGCATGATCTTCAAGGCTCCATGATGAAGATGGCCCAATCTCCTGTTCCATAATTCACCCTCATCCCGGCTCACCACTTTTTCTGCCTTGCCTATCATGGCACCGCAGCCATCTACCTCCAGCATGTAGATATTCTTAACTTGAATCCCTATATTCTTGACTTGACCCATTGCTTTATGTCACAGGTAGTATTTTCCACTACTAAAAACATCATAGCCTCTGTCCTCCAACATTGCGACTGAGACTGGGTTTTTCTTCAAACCTGGAACATGCATAACATTTTTCAATTGAAATGGTTTACCTGACTCCCTCTGAAAGGTAATGATACCAATACCAATCGCACTATATCGTCCATCGTCTCCCATCTCTATATGCATTCTGATATCTTTCTCCTCCAAGTCAATGAAAGAATATTTATCTCCCGTCATGTGGAAGGAAGCGCCACTATCCAAATACCACACTGATCCTAATGCACTTGATTCCATGCATGCGATCAAAGCGAAGTCAAGTTCAAATTGTGAGACATGAGCCTCACCAGTTACAGCTCCAGGAACCATCTTGTTCTTCCTCTTCTGCGGACAGATAGTAGCGAGATGCCCATGTTCGTGACAATGAAAACACTTCACTTTGGACAAATCCAGCTTCTTGACTTTAGAATCGGATTTTGAATGGAATTTCTTCCCTTTCCCTTTCCTTGCCTTGGCAGTCAAAGCACAATCCTCTTCATCATCATGCTTTGATGAATATCCATCTCTGGTGTTCCGCCTGAACTCCTCCTGCACTAGATCCAACCATAGTCGTTCCCAATTTGGCAATTTTTCCCTTCCATTGACAGAGTCTTGATAACTGTGCCAACTCTTGGGAAGTCCTAGGAGAGCCAAGCTCACCAAATCATTAGCAGTGACTATTATTCCCACACTTCCAAGCTCATCCCGACATTGGAAAAACTTCATGAGATATTTTAGAATGGTGTCACCCTTCTCCATCTTGATCTTCCTGATTTTATCTTTGAGCACCAATTTCCTATGGTCGTTGATGTTTTGGAACAGATCCGTCAAAACCTTCCACATTGCATGTGGTTTGGTTTTCCCATGGATACTTGAGACAAACTGGTCTCATATTGCCTCCAACACAATCCTCCTCACCTTTTCCACTTTCTTTTGCCATGCATCAAGATTTGCAGTGTTTGTCGCATATAGCTTAGGAACATCTTTGTTAATGTAATCCTTCAAGCCATTGTCTTCTAGTACTGCTTCCATCCTGTCCTTCTAAGAAATTTAGATCGAGCTGCCCTCGAATGCATACTCCAACCTCAAGCCATTGAAAGACATTTCGATCTTGAATCAACTATCGCACCAAGAAAATCCTGCAAATTCGAATGTTATCCAACCACAAAACTCAATTGTTGCAATTTCTCTTTCCCTGGGAGGTTTGCACCCCACCTAAGAGCAGCCTGACAGAAGTTCGCACCCTACCAGTGTCTATCCTGTGAACTCTCTGAGGAATTTTGCACCGTACTTCACTATGGGGTGAGGGAAGTTCGCACTTCTCCCTTAAGTAGCCTGCGAGAATCTTGATGAAGTTCACACCTCTCCTTTGAGTAGGGTGTGAGAATTTCTACTCCAAGAAATGTGCGTAGTTTTCAGTACTAAGGTTTTCACCCTACCAGAGACGGGACCTGCGAAAATACTATTATGTTCGCACCTCACTTCCGTGGCTCCGTGGCCTTCGTAGCCCTGATACCATGTAGAAATTTCAATACAAATTAAGTATTTCCTACGATTCTCTCGATCTAACAATTGTATGCCACTGTTAAATACAAAATCACTTCTACTATTATTCTTGCAGAAAAATAAACCATGATCACAAAGTGAAATATCAAGAACACATGACACAGAAGTTTTACCGGGAAAGCGTAATGCTAAAAACCCCACTATCATATATTATGTATATCATGAATCATGAAACAATCTCGTAAAAAACTATTATCCAAGATCTCTCAGTACAATACAATCGTCTCACACTTGCATACACAAATCAGAAAATACATGTGCCAATTCTCTGTGTCCAAACAACCTGCCTCCTCTGCACAATCCCTGCAATTAGAATTCTCACAATTGAATTTGAATTGCCTAGTTTTCACATGCTCATAAGAATATCCACTGCATGTGTGATTGCATGAGTTCACGACACTCAAATCACAACTGATATCCAAACTATCCCTTTCACCTATTATCTCAACTGGGTCTCTACTGGATCTGACATGCATGTAGTTAACTGTGGTGAATCTTCAGTTGCATGTGAGTTCACTGATTTACTGAACTCTCACTAGTGCAAGTTTAGTTACAACTAGTACAACTAAGCTTAACTCACTTAACTATACTTATAATTTTTTCACAACTCCAACTCACTTAGTTATGAATGAAATAATAGATTAATATTTATTGTCCAAATTATTTAAGGGAAAAGTAAATTAGACACATGTTTCTTGTTGAATTTTCAACATTTACATGGTTGAATGTATGAATCTCTGAGATATTAAATAAGTTTCAATAGTTTCTCTTATATGAGCAAGTTCAAGGAGTGCATAAGTGTATGCAAGGTGTGCATTGACAGATTCTATTTCGACTCAGAAGCTTAGAAGAGATAACGTGAAACTTTTGTATGCAAGGAGTTCATAAGTGTCCACAAAGTGTGCATTGACAGAGTTTGTTTTGACTCAGAAATTCAAGAGGGATAGCTTGAGAGCGTGCGTAGGTGGAAAATGTGCTCAGAGTCATATTTTCCACGAGTAACAATTGAGCCATGGAAGGACTGTTGCAAAGAGTGCACAGTCATCCATCAAGCTTTAAGTTGAAGGAAGTTTGTCGCAAGGTGTGTGCAGGGTCGATACTTGACTAAGTATAGAAGGAGTCATTCTAAGAAGTTTAGAGTGTCGAAGAGGAACAAGTCCAAGAGAGATAAGTTGGAGCTTTCTATGCAGAGAATGCATATTGTTCGCAAGGAGTGCGTGACAGATTATTTTTACTCACAAGCTTAGGAGGAGTAGCATAATTTTTTTATTTGTGGAGGAAAACCTTTGCAAGGTGTGCACAGGGTAAGTTTCGACCAAGTGTCGAAGAAAATTCTCTGAGGAGTTAGAGGCTTCAAGAAAAGAAAAGCTTAGAAGAGATAGTTGAGATAATTCTTCAATAGGGAGGAGTCCTTTGAAGACTTCATAAATTAACAAGCAAGATCCTTCCAGGAGGGAGCGGGATCATTCCAGACCGTCATATCTGGGAGTGTTGCATGTAGGATAGTCATAGAGCCTTTTGACACTTTGTGGTCCAGAGTGTTTTGAAGTGTCGTAAGAGTGTGGGTCGTGAATTCGTGAAGTAATCCTAGTCGTTGGCTGCGAGGAGATACATGGAAGCGGATTGGAGAATTTGGGAGGCATAGTTTTGGAGATTGTGTGAAACGAGTGAAATCTTCGCGAAGTCATGAAGGTCAAAGTAGTCTTGACCGTTGGATCCAAGACGACATGCATCGGGGATCTTTGTGTTTCGACAGAAGGTGTTTCGGAAGGAAACAAAGGTGGAGGTTGCAATACCACCAAAGCCAAAGTTACAAAGAGAGTTGGTCCATGGCCACAACCCATGGTCATGTTGGAGAAGGAGTCTAGCACGGAAGCTAGTACTCGAATTGGTGTTGCCAAAAGTGCCAAAGAGCAGGGTCGTGGGTAGTTTGGATTTGTGGGTAACATCAAGGGGACCTTTGTGTCATTTTTTCAGGGACTATTGGAGGCCCAAAGAGCTAATTTGGCTCAATGTGTTTGAAGATCCTTGACCGAGAGGTCACAGAATCCCCAGAAGGGAAGGGGGGCTACATCAAGTGGTATCAAAGCCTAGAAAAAGGTTATGTTTGATACCACCAAGTGGTATCAGAGCCACATAATTGTTTTCTATAGGAAGGAGAGAAAGAGGTAGCCTAATATCATCAAATGGTATCAAATACATTCATTGATAGTTGTGTAAAGGAGAAAACATTTATCACAATGCCACGTAGAAGACATGCAGAGCCACCTGTAGAAAATCTAGATATGGAAAGGGAGATGCAAGAACTTTGCACAGGGTTAGATGTTATGGAGATAGAACAAAGGAGAGAACCTGATGTTGGAGACATCAGTGATGCAGAGAACGAAGAAGTGGAAGTTGAAGAAGTTGTAGTAGAGGATACTGTAGAGGAAAGCTTGTTGAAAGTGATTGTCAAGTTGGGAGTTAGAGAAAAGATAGAAATCCTAATGTATGAAGGAAATTTAGATGTTGAGGAATTTCTGGATTGGATAAGGTCAATGGAAAATTATTTCGACTATAAAGATATCGATGAGGAGAAGAAGGTGAAACATGTTGTCACCAGATTAAAAGGACATGCAACATTGTGGTGGGATGAACTACAGGATGACAAAAGATGCAAAGGTAAGCAAAAGATCAATAATTGGGGTAGGATGGTAGCTAAGTTGAAAGGTAAATTCATACCCAAAGATTACCAGATAAATATGTTCAGGAAGTTGCAGAACTTGATATAGAAAGGAATGACTTTGAAAGAATACACAGAGGATTTTTACAAGATGAACATCAGGGTTGGACAAAGAGAGAAATATGATGAAAAAGTTGTTAGGTATATAAATGGCCTCAGATATGAAATCCATGACAAAATAAGCATGATGACAGTGAGAAAAGTGGAGGATTCTTGTCAGATTGCACTAAAGGCAGAGGAGAATTTGGCCAAAAAACAGAGCCAACGAAGAAGAGGAAGAAGTTTAAATAGAGGTAAGGGAATTTCCCATGATAAGGTACATAAGCCCAAGGTCGAGACGGAAAAATCACATAGTCACTTGGAAAGAGGAGGAAGTTCCTGAGGGAGACAGTATGGTGGAAGAAGCCATTTTCCTTGAGGAAGAGGGGGAGAAGTGAAGTGTTATTCCTATGGAAAGACATGAAACATGTTTTGGGAATGCCTCGAGAGAAAGAAATAAGGAGGAGGTGAAGATCACATTTCGGAATCGCAGAAGCAGAATGTTGAAGAAGAAGGTGCAGAAGACGGGAGATCTTTGGTGATGAAGAAGGTTCTCTTGAAGCAAGAGCCAGAGGTTGAAAAACAAGTGCAGAGGAACAGTTTGTTTAGAACAGCTTGCAAGACTAAAGATAGAGTTTTCAAGGTGATAATTAACAGTGGGATCACTTATAACTTAGTATCCACAAAGATGGTGGAGAAATTGGAGCTGGAAATGACTGCACATATGAGTCCATATAGAGTCTCATGGTTGTATAAAGGACATCAGGTAATGGTAACTAAACAATTCTTAGTTGAATTTAAGATAGGAGGTTACAGAGATGAGATTTTGTGTGATGTGATTCCCATGGATGTATGTCATGTTTTTTTGGGGAGACCATGGAAGTATGACAGGAATGTCATTCATGATGGGAGAAAAAATACTTATACCTTGGAGAAGAATGGCAGGACACACATGTTGTTTCCAATAGAGGAAATGAAAGTAAAGGAAGAATCCAGCACAAGTATACTTCTCATGAGTGGGAAGGAACTCCTGAGTGAAATAAAAAAGGAACAGGAGATGCAGTTTGTTGTGGTGAGGAAACCAAGAGTTGTCCCTACAAGTACTTATATGGATGATCTTCCTGAACCAATTCAGGAGCTATTAGAGAATTTTGTTGACATAGTAGTGGATGAGTTTCCAAGATTATTTCCACCTATCAGGAGTATCAACCATCACATTGATCTAATACCAGGAGTGTGTTTGTCGAACAAAGAAGCGTACAGATTGACACCTCAAGAGAATGAGGAAGTAAAGAGACAATTCCAATAATTGATGGACAAAGGGTTGGTCAAGGAAAGCTTGAGTCCATGTGCAGTACCAACTGTGTTAAGTCCGAAGAAGGATGGAGGATGGAGAATGTGTACAGACTCAAGGGCCATAAACAAGATCACCATCATGTACATATTGTCTTTACCAAGGATGGATGACTTAATGGATTGTTTGAGTGGATCAAATTATTTCTCAAAGATATATTTGAAAAGTGGATATCACCAGATAGGAATGAGAGAAGGTGATGAGTGGAAAACAACCGAAGGGTTGTATGAATGGCTTGTTATGCCTTTTGGCTTAACTAATGCCCCTAGTACTTTTATGAGGTTGATGAATGAGATATTGAGAGATTTTATTGGTAATTTTGTGATTGTATATCTATATGATATACTAGTCTTCAGTAAAACTGAAGAAGAGCATTTGAGGCATTTAACATTAGTAATGAGAAGATTGCAATGGGAGAAGTTGTTGATAAATTTAAATAAATCTTCTTTTATGAAGACATAACTCATTTACTTGGGTTTTGTGATTTATTCAAATGAATTAAAGATGGATCCAGAGAAGGTGAAAGAAATCAGAGAATGGTCATCACCAAGAAGCATATTCGAGGTGAGAAGCTTCCATGGATTAGCGAGTTTTTATCGGAAGTTCATCAGAAATTTCAGTGGAATTTGTACACCAATGATGGATATGGTGAAGAAGAGAAACAAATCTTTTAAGTGGAAAGAAGAAGAAAATAAAATATTCAATATATTGAAGTAGAAGATAACGGAACAATCGATTTTGGTCTTTCCAGATTTTGGGAAGACATTTCAAGTAAGATGTGATGCGAGTGGAGTTGTAGTTGGAGCAGTCTTGAGCAACGATAATAGGCCTATTGCATATTTCAGTGAGAATATGAATGATACTAAGATAAATTACTCCATATATGATAAAGAGTTTTATGCGATGATTTGAGACTTGAAGAAATGCAGGCACTACCTTGTTCCAAAAGAATTTTTTTTGTATAGCGATAATAAAGCTTTACAATTCATAACTAGACAGGAGAATTTAAATCAAAGACATGCTAAGTGGATAGAGTTTATGAAAAATTTCATTTTTTTCATTAAACATATTTCTGGTAATGCTAACAAAGTTGTTGATGCATTGAGCAGGAGATGTCTAATTCTGCAGAAATTTCAAGTGAAAACCTTAGGGTTTGAACACGTTAAGGAGATGTATTGTGATGACCCAGATTTTATAGAGGCATACGAAGCATGTGAAAATATTGTTCACAAAGACAGAAGCTAGTGGAAAGAATATCTGACTCAAGATGGATTGTTGTTTAAAGGTTCCTAGTTGTGCATACCAAAATGCTCTATGAGAGAAAATTTGTTGAAGGAAAAACATAGCGGAGGTCTAGCAGGACATCTTGGCCATGACAAGACATTTGCATAGTTGAACAGTTCATACTATTGGCCAGGTATGAGAGTAGAAGTAAATAATTTTTTGGATAGATGTAAGATTTTCCAATATGCAAAAGGAAAGAGACAAAACATTGGTTTGTATCAACCATTGCATATTCCAGAAAGGCCTTGGGATGCAATAAGCATGGATTTTGTGTTGGGATTGCCAAGGACACAAAGAGGAAGTGATTCCATATTTTTTGTAGTTGATAGATTCTCAAATATGGCACACTTTATCCCATGCTATAAAACCAATGATGCAACACATATTACAAATTTGTTTTTCAGGGAAGTTGTGAGACTTCATGGGTTGCCCAAGAGTATTGTCTCAAACAGAGACACTAAATTTGTTGGTCATTTCTGGAGAACATTTTGGAATAACATGGGGCCAGAACTGTCTTTTATCTCAGCATATCACCCTCAAACTGATGGACATACTGAGGTGGTGAATCGAAGTTTAGGAAATTTCCTGAGAAGTCTAGTCATTGAACATCATAGTCAGTGGGATCAAATTATGTCACAAGTAGAGTTTGCATATAATGACTCACAAAACAGAAGTACAGGAAAGAGCCCATTTCAGATAGTATATTGGATTAATCCAAGAGGAGTATCATAATTGAGAGATCTGGAGAAGAATGAATTCAGAAGCACTGGAGCAGAAGACTTTGCTACAGAAATGCAGAAGCTTCATAATCAGATCAAAGAGAAGTTGCAGAACAATATCAGAGAGTACAAATGCAGATTTGATCAACATAGGAGGAAAATTCAATTTGAAGTGGGGGATAAATTTCTAGCACATCTCAGGAAGGAAAGGTTCCCAAGAGGAACATATAAAAAACTAAAGATGAAAAAGATAGGACTGTGAAAGATCCTAAGAAAATTTGATGAAAATGATTATGAGATAGAGTTGCCAGAAGATGTGGGTATATCGCCCATATTCAACATTTCATACATGTATCCTTACAGGAAATATGACAAAGGATCAGAATATTAGAAAGAGATCCAGTGGGAGAAACATATGCCTGTAGCAGAAAATTTGCAGATGGAGAAGATCATAGATCAAAGGATTGGTAAGAGGACCAGGACAAAGACTTATTTTGAGTATCTGGTAAAGTGGAAAAGACACCCAATAGAAGATGCCAGCTGGGTAAATGAAGAAGATATTCAAAATCATGAAAAGTCAGTGCAGGAGCTCATGGACAAGAGTCCATGAATTTTTATCCATAGGAGTATGATGCAGGAGCATTACTAGCAAAGCATGAGTGGAAGACAACTCAGCGCACTAGCATGCATTTTGAAGCAATGATTTTGAATTAAAGAAGGCATACCACACAAACATATAAAAATATTGTAATTTAAGCACATCTTAAATGTTTTAGAGCTGGACGATCGCATGATATCGACGGGGAATGTATTTTTCTTTAATGTAGTAGATTGCAATACAGATTTGATGTGTTTTCTCTTATCTGTTTGTCACAAACATTTATTGTAATAAATCCTTAGTAGTTGGATTCTTTTATTTCGATAGGATAGCACTAAGATAGCTTGGATGGAAATCTCAATGAGCTCGTGTTGTACAAATAAATGTATTATTTCCTAGATGAGGTTGTTGCTATTCTAGTTAAGATTATTGTTGCTGAAGAGCATTGTATGAATCCATGTCCATATCATTTGAATGAATATAACAAAGGAGAATTGTTCCAAATGTTTGGTGTTGTTGTGTCTATCTGAATGAATGAATGGTAGGCTTTCTGTTTAATTGCAATTATATGTTATTTCTTGTTCTTATGTTATGAATGCATTTACATGGTTGAATGTATGAATCTCTCAGATATTTGATAAGTTTCAATTGTTTCTCTTCTATGAGAAAGTGCAAGGAGTGCATAAGTGTCTGCAAGGTGTGCATTGACAGAGTCTATTTTGACTCAAAATCTCAGAAGAGATAACGTGAAACTTTTGTATGCAAGGAGTGCATAAGTGTCTGCAAGGTGTGCATTGACAAAGTCTGTTTTGACTCAGAAATTCAAGAGGGATAGATTGAGAGTGTGCATAAGTGGAAAACATGCTCATAGTCATATTGTCTAGGAGGAACAATTGAGTCATGGAAGGACTATTGCAAAGAGTGCAGATTCACCCATCAAGAGTTAAGTTGAAGGAAGTTTTTCGCAAGGTGTGCACGGGGTCGATACTTGACTAAGTATTGAAGGATTCATTTTGAGAATTTCAGAGTGTCGAAGAGGAACAGATCCAAGAGAGATAAATTGGAGCTTTGTATGCAGAGAGTGCATATTTTTCATAAGGAGTGCGTGACAGAGTCTTTTGACTCACAATCTTAGGAGGAGTAGCATAAGTTTGTTAGTTGTGGAGGAAAACCTGTTGCAAGGTGTGCACAGGGTAAGTTTCGACCAAGTGTCGAAGAAAATGCTCTAAGGAGTTAGAGGTTTCGAGAAAAGAAAAGCTCAGAAGAGATAGCAGAGAGAATTATTCAATAGGGAGGAGTCCTTTGAAGACTTCATAAATTAACGAGCAAGATTTGTTCAAGAGGGAGCGAGATCGTTCCAGACCGTAATATATGGGAGTGTTACACATATGATAGTCACAGAGCCTTTCAGCACTTCGTGGTCCAGAGTGTTTTGAAGTGTTGTAAGAGTGGCGGTCGCGAAGTCGTGAAGTAATCCTATTCATTGGCTGCGAGGAGACACATGGCAGCGGATTGGAGAATTCAGGAGGCATAGTTTTGGAGATTGTGTGGAACGAGTGAAATGTTTGCAAAGTCGCGAAGACTGAAGTAGTCTGGACCGTCGGATCTAGGAGGACTCACGGCATGGATCTGTGTGTTTCGAAAGAAGGTGTTTCGGAAGGAAACAAAGGTGGAGGTTGCAATACTGTCGAAGTCGAATTTACGAAGAGAGATGGTCCATGGCCACAGCCTGTGGTCATATTGGAGAAGGATTCTAGCACAGGAGCAAGTACTCACAAATTGGTGTTGCCAGAAGTGCCAAAGATTAGGGTCACGAGTAGTTTGAACCCATGGGTAACGTCAAGGGGACCTATGTGTCATTTTTTTGGGGACTATTGGAGGCCCAAAGAGCTAATTTGGCTCAAGTTGTTTAATCCTTGATCGAGATGTTGCAGAATCCCTAGGAGAGAAGGGGGGTTGCATCACACCCCAGACGGATACCTTAGAGGAAGCAATGATTCAATCCACTGATATGGAATAAATTATGATCGAAACAGGTGTTGACCTCGACATTATACTAGGAAAAATACAAAGGTAACTGGGAGGCTTAAGTATTGATAATCAAGGAGCCTCTAGTTCAAGAAAGAATGAAGAATTCAAGCCACGATTGACCCAAAATAAAACAATTGGAGGAGGATGTTTCAAGGGAACCATACCAGATGTGAAGGTAGACCTTGTTGCAGCACAAGAAACCAAGCAAAGAATTGAAATTGCACAAATGAATAGAAGTATCAGGAAAATGAAGAATGAGATAACCAGACTAAGAAGGGGGGAAAATTATGTAGTGAATCTGAGAATTTCAGCCCAAGAGAAAAGAAGGAACCCTCCCTAAGAAAACAAAGTGAGGTTTGAAAACATGGATAATCCACAAATATCTAAGGTCCCCAGGAAGCCAACCCCCAATGCGGTTCTTCTGGATGATGTATATGATGAGAAAATGGTTGAGAAAGAGAACTATTATTCACATGATGAAATATATGAAAATATATAGATGGATGGATGCGATACGTCCATGTATATATTTGAAGAAGGAGACAATGACCCCAACTCGCAAGAAAACATCTCCCAAACAAGAGGATTTTTAAATAGATATAAGAATAAAAATGATTCTGAAAAGGAAAATGAAAGAGATAAAGAAAAAATAAATGAGAAAATGACAGATAACGTTGGAACTAAGAAGCAACACCTGATGTCAAACTCCACTCAAATGACATACAATTTTGTAGAGGACTTAAGTAAACTAAGGATAAATCTTCCTTTCATAGAAGTGGTGAAGATTCCCCAACAACGGGAAAACATTTTGAGATTGTTGGATGATATGTCTGAAAAAGCAGAAGTTGTTGTTACAAGTATGAAACAAAGACAAAAAAAAATCAACCGCTAAGTTGAGAGGTAAAATTCCTCCCTTTTATATTTCAATTGAAAATCATGATGCTTCACTTCATAATTGTTTAGTTGAAACTGATGTGACCAATAATATTATGCCATTGGCAGTCATGGAGGAATTGGGAATGAATTGTACAAAATATTACGAAATTGGTGAAAGTATATATGCAATTGATTCCAGACAAGTGCCATCTTATGGAGAGATCAAGGAATTGTATGCTTGGATCACGGTGCCTCCCCATATTATTACAGTTTTCAATATTATTTTGGTAGACTTTTCTTCAGAATATGGAGTTGTTTTGGGAAGATATTGGTCATCCATGACTGGGGGATACATAATGAACAATGGAAGTTGCATGATGTTTTCAGGCAAATAAGGAGCAATGATTAAGGTGTCACGTGAACCTCGGAAACCATTCTATTTAAAAAACAAGTATAATGAATTAATGGAAGATTATATAGATGATGGGATTGGAAATTATGTTATATTAGACATGGAACACATTAAAAGGTTGGAGAAAATTAATGACATGGAGAATCAAGAGAATTTTTTTAAAGGTTACTGGAGCATGTCATTTGATGGAGTGTGTTCAAGCTCTGGGAGTGGAGTTGGAATT
The DNA here is from genome assembly GCA_000966675.3 of Picea glauca. NCBI lineage: Eukaryota > Viridiplantae > Streptophyta > Pinopsida > Pinales > Pinaceae > Picea > Picea glauca. The sequence goes on from JZKD02S0159461.1 coordinate 318,180, forward strand.
GTCCTTGTAAGTACAAGGAAGATTATGCATCCATATGCTATCAGACTTGAATTTGCATGGACTAATAATGAGGCAAAATATGAATATTTGATTCAGGGAATGATTCTTGCACAAGAAATGAAGATAGAACATCTAATTGTGACTGGCAACTCCAAGTTGGTAATTAATCAAGTCACCCAGCGGTATAAAATCAAGAAGGAAAGACTCAAATTATATTTCAAAAGAGTTAAAGAATTGATGGAATCTTTCATCTCTTTCAACATTTCTTTCATTCCAAGGGACAATAATCAGAAGGAAGACTCACTGTCTTTGGCGGCCTCATTACCAAACCTAGATGATATTCAAAGCAAAACATCTTTTGAAGTAGAAAGAGTATTTCGACCTTTTGTGCCTGATAACCTGGAATATTTACAATATTAGCCCATAATTTCAAAGGGACTTCATCATCTATTCATTTTCTATATAAATAGTTGTTGCATCTATTCTTACTCAGAGGAATACCAAGGGTGAACAATTCCCAATCAGCTTCATGGGAAAAAAACTTCATGATTATGAATTGAGGTATTTAGAATTGGAAAAGCAAGCCCTGTCTCTTGTGAAAGTGGTGGTGCACTTTCAGACTTACATACTAAATTCTCATGTCATTGCTTATGTCCCATCCTCGCCAGTGAAGAGGATTTTGAATCAACAATTGAGAGAAGGAAAATGGGCTAACTAGCAGGAAACGATTCAAGAATATGATATTGAGATTAAACCTTTAAAGGTTTTCAAAGGACAAGGTTTATGTAAGATCATTGCAAATAGTGATTCTTTGGATGGAATGATTTCAATTTTAGTAGGAGAACCATTGGCTGATTCAGAATGGTATAGAGATATTGTATTCTACTTGAGGTCCAAGCAGTTTCTAGTCACCATGGACCCTAAAGAGAGAAGAACATTGAAGATGAAGTCAAATCAATATGTGGTGATTGATGATATATTGTTCAGAAGGAACCATGATGGTATATTAATGATATGTGTTGATGAAAACAAAGCTCAAGAATTAATGAGGTAATTCCATGAAGGAATATGTGGTGGACATTTTTCAACTACGACCACCGCCCATAAGATAATAAGAGTTGGGTTTTGTTGGCCATCAATTCTTAGAGACTCATATGCCACAATAAGGAAGTGTGTATCTTGCCAACAATTTTCAGGGAAAATGAAGAGATATGTGATGTCGTTACAACCTATAACTATAGAACACCCATTCTCCCAATGGGGACTTGATGTTGTCAGGCCAATAAATCCAAATTCAAGCAAGGGACATGTGTATATTCTCACCGCTACAGATTATTTTACAAAGTGGCCAGAAGCAGTGGCATTAAAAAAGGTTGATTCTGAAGAGTTAATTAAGTTCCTCAAAGATAATATTTTGTCAATATTCGGTGTCCCAAACAAATTTATCACTGATCATGGTTCGATATTCATTGGTTCAAAATTTATAGAATTTTTTGGAGAATATGGAATTATTATGAGGCAGTCATCAAAATTATTATCCACAAGGGAATGGTCTTGCAGAATTGACAAATAAGACACTCTTTCAGATATTGAAGAAAACTATTGACAAGAACCAAAGGAATTGGAATTTAAAGTTGACTGATGTGTTATGGGAAAGTAGAATAACTCCAAAAGACAACACCGGGATGTATTTGTATACATTAGTTTATGGGAAAGAAGCAAAATTTCCAATTAGCGTTGAACTCAATGCTTTGACTTTTGTGGTTAACACAGAAGATGCATAAGACAGTTCACATATCCAAAGGAGGATCAACCGATTGTTGAAATTGGAGGAAGAATGAAATAAATCCCTAAATAGAACTTATTAGAGACAACAAAGTATCAAAATATATTTTGACTAGAATGCTATTGTAAAGAATTTTCAGAAGGGAGAACTAGTGTTACTCTGGAACAAATCCAATGAGAAACCATCGATGAACACCAAGTTCGAAGCACTCTGGATTGGACCATACATCATCGAAAAGATCCTGGGTTTTAATTCCTATATGCTCAAAGACATGAAGGGTAAAATATTAATGTTGCCTATCAATGTGTAACATTTGAAAGGTTTCTTCAATTAAAACTTTCTCATTTCCCTGTACATAAATTTTATTTTTCAGTTTTTCAGTTTATATATTCTTACCTTTGACTCCATACCCCAATGGATAGAAGTTAATGGTCATAAATATTATGGATTCTTCACAACCCACGGGGGGTTATCATCCCGAAGTTGGAGCCAGTTGTTGAGATCAATTCCTGCTTCTGAAATTTCCCTCCCTTTTCTATTTTCCCAAATTATTTTTTCCATTTATTTTCCCTCTTTTATACCTACCCTCATTCCCCTTTTCTTTTCTCCCTTATCTTTTCCCTTTCTAGTTACCATACTTAGTCACATTTCAAAAATCGGTGAGTTCATGGGTTGACGAACTCGCGGGTCTTCACCTCCATCCATGTTCCTATGTCATGATTTCGACCGATCACCTTGTTATAATATACTTAACCATTTTTCCAACCGTAGGTTCAGGGGTTCAAGTTTTCCTCTTCCAAGTTCCACGATCTCCACTTTACACCCAAAGGCTCACGATCTACATTATGATAGTCAAAATTGTCACGGGTATCAAGCCCTTAAGTATTTAATTTCTCTTGTATCCAAGTCCTATCGAACATTGTGCAACACTTAGCCTATTTTTTATCGTTCGCAACCGCAGGTTCGTGGGTTCAAAAAAGGCCCCAAATTCAAATTTCTCTTGTTTGTCTCTGCCATCTTCATGATTTTCCCAATATGCATTTAGTATGGTTTAATGCTAATAACTAATCATGCAAGCTCCGTAAATATCGTCATTAACAAGCAAAGGGATCGAGGAAATTTTTCATTAAATTGCATTAAAGTATGATTTCCCAAAGGTTATATTATTGTTATCTCTCTGAAAGGATTCATTTCAAATTATTATCTAGTTGAAAGAACACTCTCGTAAACCTATGGAAACAACATCTAGAGAACAATTATGTGGTGATACTTTGAATATTTTTGTTCGTGAAGGCCAGAACTTTGAGTGGTCCAGAGCATATTCGTATTACTCATCTCCTCCTGCACAGAAAGACGTAATCTGGACATCCAGAATTGCTTGCGTAGGGTGTGTCCATGAGGTATTCGACTTCAAATAACTTGTTTCATGGTGTGTTGAGAAGTATGTACCGAGCCAATGAATTATACTACTCCAAGATCATTCCTCCATCTCTCTTTCACCGCAATTTTTTCGTAAGATGTTGAAGCTCCTTGAGCCAACACTTACCTTCAAAGAAGAAGACTGCAGAAATTTTCTGAAGAAACATGACAATGGCTTGGATATCTTGCCTGAGTTTTTGGAGAATCTCACGATTGTTCTAGAAAAAATAACCAAGATTCAGGTAGACTCTTTTAAAAAAACCCTTTCGGGAAATCATTGCTTCTTTACCAGGTTGACAGGTCAGGAAAGCACCACCACCATTTCTCGTATGATTCTTTATATTTTATATTTTAAATTTAAAGAGAAAGCTATCTTCGACTGGGGAAAATTGATTTCCATTGAAATCTCCTCCCAATTATCACATTACAAAAGGGACAAGAAATTATATATGGCTTCCTATTTGGTATTTACGATAGTGTATTGTTGTCAATTTCCAAAATTGACTATATATAAGAGGGTGAATTGTGAAATAGATCCAGTTACCTTCTTGCGTCAAGCATTGTGGAGACACAAGACTTCTATGTATTTTTATGAAGTTTACAATGATTTCATTTCGGTCTTCAAAGGACTATTGTTTGGTAAAAATACCCCCAGGATAATAAATTCTTGGAGAAAGAGGGAATGATAGAACAGATGGAAAATCACAGTGTCATCAAGATCTTCTGTTCCAAGGAAAATCCCTCTTTTCTTCCATACCATGTATCTAATAAATTGTTTATTACGGAAGTGGCAAGGCAATACAATTTATGGCTGCACTTTTTCCACAAAAAATAGAAAAAGAAATCCATCCCCTTTCCATGGAATATTGGAGACTTCATATTCATGAATATAAATAAAATTGATGAGTTTCTGAATCACTTCAACAATGTAAATCTGAAGTATGTTGAAAATATAAAGGGGATTGACCCCAAAAAAATCTTTGTGGAACATATGTTGTTAGTAGGATTCAAAAACTCGTTCATTCATACTATTTTGAATGAAGAAGAAGACAACAACCTAGGTGCTCCTGCACACAATGTTGGTGACTTGGAAATAGTACTTAGTACTAACAAGTTTTACAAGCAGAAATGAAATGGCCCCACTGAGAAGAGTGCCCAACCTCCAGTTGTTACTCCTAAAACTTGCACATCCCATAGCAATGCTCCAAAAACTCACCCAACAAGGAAAATTACCAACAATTGTTCAAGCGGTGCAAGAGAGAAGAATCCTCCTCCCCCACCGCCCCCTGGAAAAATCGAGAGCTCACACAAGCTCCCTTTGAGAAAAAAGAGGAAGAATGTTGTGCAAGAGGAAGAAGACCATCTCATAGAAAATGACATCAATAGCTTCTCTCTTGAATACATGGAGCTCAAGGCAGATATTGAGAAAATGTTTCCCACAATTTATCAACTAGGAAATATGTGTTGGAGTTACTACACACACCTAGGATTTATTTTTCCTAAGGTTATTCCTTGTTTATTAGTCATAATTAGTCATTATCCAGTCTCCTATATTTTAGGGGAGAATATTCCACCTAGAGAATATTCTCTTTCAGTTGTCACTTCAGTTTGACTGGTTGAGTTGAGTTTAGATGTTGCATCGATTTTGTCACCATGCAACATTGGTATCATCACCAACTCACTAATCTGTGTTCAGTCAGTTAACTGAAGACTAGTCGACTAGTTAACTGAGCTAGGTGGCAGTTCACTCTCGTAACTTCCTGAGAGACTAGATTAGGTGGCAATTTACTCTTGTAATTGTTGGTGTGTGTCCAGATCAATATAGACCACCACTATGGCAAATTTATTTCCTCATTTATTCTATATATATTGTAAATTATTCACTCTTTGAGTGCGGAATACGGTTAATGAGAATTCTTCCATTCTTTCTATCTTGCTTTGTCTTTCTCAATTTCTCTCTGCAAATGTGTGTAGTATTTTCTAGTTAGATCTATTTTGTGCAGGTTCAACACATTTACATGGTTTCAGAGCCGATGGACTGCTAAGCAAAAGCTACACCAAATCATTTTTTGCAGGTACAAAAGATTGAAGACAACAAAAAGATGGATTATTCGCCGGAAATACTTCTCACACCTCATAACTATTTGGAATGGAAGCCAAAAATTATGCTTCATATTAGATGTGGAGGCTTGTACCAAATAACTATGGCAATGGAAGTAGAGCCTGATTCTATTGATGAGAAAAACAATTTTCTCAATAGACAAGATATGGCCATAGGAAGTATCGACATGTTTGTTTCTCCCGAACTTTTCCATTAAGTATATCAAGAATCACAAGGATTAACTCCAAATGAATTATGGACCAGATTGGAGGTTTTATTTGGGAATAAAGAATATTGTGAAGATTTCATGCAGGAGGTTGAACAGATAGAGCCAGAAGAGAATTCATCAGAAGATCAAGCTTCTTATTATGAAGAGTCTTCTACAAACGCTTTTGCATAAATTTGCATTCCAATAATTGAAGATGATGTCTACTCCATTTCATATTTGTTTTCTAAAATTCATGTGGAAGATATATGGCATGCATCTTAGAATTTACATGCAAAAACTTTTGCATGCACCATGCATGCATCTCAGGAGTCACATGCAAACACTTTTGCATGCACCATGCATGCATCTCAGGAGTCAAAAAGGGAGCCGCGCACATCAAACGCCATTCTGATATTTTCTGAGAAATATTTGCAGAAAAAAATTGGATATTTGAATTCCTCTCGGGAAAATATCCAATTTCAAAAAACAAATCATCCAAAACAGAGTCCAGAAAGTGAAGTTATGATCGTTTTAAAATCAACAAAATTTCAGCATTTTTCTGGAAACGGTCGCACGATTTTCAAAATTTCATCCAAAATTTATTTGGATATTATTCATTACAAGA
>JZKD02S0159461.1:338109-349116 GCA_000966675.3 Picea glauca
GCACCAAAAGGAAGTGAAAGAGAGAGTGTTTTTCCAGAGAGAAGCACAGACGAAGAAAGGCCTGCGAAGAGGCGCAACATTAGGAGCAGGGTATCCAGTGAAGATACCAGAAGTAATGGTAGTAGATTCATAGAAGACAAAGTTCGACACCCTTGGTTGTTGAGAGATGTTGCAACCTCAGAAGAAGATGAGGTGAAAAGTTGAGGTTCAGAATTAGGAGAGGATGATGATGGTCCCCCAAGAGGAGGGGAAGAGGAGTTAGCGATTGTAGATGGTCTTGTGCAGCTACAAGTAGGAAACTCTCTAGGTCCCGTAATGAGAAATGATGGGAGAAGATGAAGGTATCCCCTCTTTTAACCACCCCCCTTGAACATTTGTAATCAATAAGAAGGAACAATAAACAATGCAACGATAGAAGTAGAAGAAGGTAGAGGAGTAGAAGAAGAAAGAACAGAGGAGATGAGTGAAGAAGAATGTGAATTTAGTGATACTTCATAGAGGAGGGTATCAGTACCTGGACCCCCAATAGTAAGTAGACAGTCGATAGGACACGATCCTATATTGAGAATGGTGAATCAATATACCACATTGTGGCTACTCGTGTTCCATGGGATGGGTAAGGATGATGCAAAGAAGTATTGGTTCATGTGTGAAGGTATATGGGTTGTGAAGAGGATGACAGACAAAGCATCGAAGATTGCGCAGCTACAGCCCACTTTCAGGGACAAATCCATGACATGGTACATGAAGTACAAGGAAAATGAACTAGTGGGACAGATGAGGTCCTTGATGGAAATTAAGAGAGATTTGCTTAAGGATTTCCAGAAGCCTAAGTCAGAATCTCAATGCATTACAGAAATTAAGGAGATCAAGCAGCAACCAGGAGAGACCGCATGGGATTACGACCAGTGGTTCAAGATAATGTTAGATAGGATGATGTTCCAAATCCAAGATGTTCATCATAGGGAGTGGTTCATCGTAGGACTACTTCCCCATATCCGAGTTCCACTCACCCACAAAAAAGTGACCCCAAGAAAAGGTGGTGGAGATTGTGATGCACCTAAAAGCTACGTCGGGAGGTGGAGAGACATCAGCAGGATTAGTGCAAGTGCAGTCCCAACTTGCAAATATGACAATGTAGTTGCAAGACATGGAAAAGGAGAAGGTGGTGTGCAAGCATGTGTGGTGTACCACATGTCGAGCGAAAGGTCACCACCAGGATGAATGTCCTACATTAGGAAATTGTATGGCGATGGATGCACCAGATCCATTTCCAATTGGGCCTCAAAATTAATGGTGCAATATTTGTAGACAGTGGGGTTATATCCCACCCCGCTATCCAACACTTGAGAAATACTAGAAAACTCACCATACTTCATTCTGTGAGTTTTTTAAATCCATGGGGTATGATGTGCACAACTTTTGGTCACTTCAATTGATGCAGTACAACACCCATGATGCTTTTAGGGTTCAGGAAGAACAAAAAGGTGGTGACCACAGGGGCACAAAAAGAGGTGGATACCAGGGAGGTCCCAGAGGTGGATATGGATGAGGTGGAGGAATACCACTCACTTACTTTAATAGTGATTATATAGGACACGTATCAAGATTTTGTACTAAATCACATTCTCTTTATGGGTATTGTTGTAGTACCGAGCATATCACACAGGATTGTCCCAGCTTGTTGAAAAAGTGGGAAGAAAAAAAGACACACTACAACATAGTTACTGCAGAGATGTGTGGGAACCAAAAGAAGGATGAGGAAGTTGATGTGTCGGTGATAACTTGAGGTAGAGCTAAGACATGAATGGACTTAGATCTTGGAGAAATATTGGGCCATAAAACAGAGGGAAATATCAAAAAGGAAATGCAAGCTCCTCCTAAGTTTGAGGCTGCACAACAGAAGCAGTTTTTGCACAATGCGCAGAGAGATCTAGAAGAAGAGAGAGTGCATGAAGAGCTACAGCATTCAATGAAAAGGTCTCTAGAAGAATCCTGGGTAGGAGAGGAAGTACAATGCACCACACATAAATCATTAGAGGAGGCCCAAGGTCATGAAGAATTGCAACATGCCACATAGAAATATTTGGAGGAAACTCTTATGCATGAGGAAATTAAGCATGTGAAGTAGAATTCGTTGGAAGAATCCTGAAGACAGGAAGAATTTTTATGGGGTTAACATATAGAAATAAAGGAGCACATGTGCGAAGATTTGAAGAACACAATGTGAGAAGAAGCATTGCACAACATTGGTCATGAAGAACAATCCAAAGATCAAGTAAGTAACTTCTTGCATTGTTGTTTGAAGTTTTTAAGTGATCTTGATGCCACGAGAAAGTTGACGCACATGTTAACAAATTGTATGGGGGAAGAATGGATAGTTGTAGCTATATCATCCCCAATACCACAGAGGGATATGTGTCAGTAAGCCGAATGCACAACAAGAGAGTTCAATATGACAGTTGAACTCAAAAGATATTCCATAATGTTGAATCTTGGATCTGATGTGAATATATTGTCAAAGAAATCTTGGGATTTGATGAGTAGAACAAACTTGGTATGGTATTTTATTCATATTAGGCTTGCGATCCAATAGAGAATATATCCTATAGGCTGGCTAGAACAGGTCGAAGTCAACATCGAAGGGGTGAAGAATAAATAATATTTTGAGGTGAATGAGATCATGGATGACTCATATCCCTACCCTGCACTACTTGGTATTGCACCCTCTACACAAGAGTGCCTCCCTCCATGGCTTGGTGTGAACTATGCTCAAGTGTGTCCTTCCTCTAGCAAAAACACCACAAATGTGTGTGCCCTCCTTCACCCTTGCACCCTCTACTCCTCTAGAGTGTGCCTCTCCATGGTGAATGAGTCTCCTCCAAGAGTTGGGGACCTCTTCCAAGCTAGATGCACCCTCCTCACTAGCATGTGTTCCCCTCCTCCTCTAGAATGTGCCTAGCTCCAAGATAGTGCCCAAGCCTCCATGAATAACCCTCCATGCAAGATAGCACCCAATAAAATCTTCTCCTCTAACCCTTGACCTCATTCTCCCTCTTCTCCTCAAGAAATTTTCCCAAGAGCTTCTCTTCTCCTCCTCTCCTCTCAAATATCTCAAGTGAAGAATGAATCTCTTCCTTACCCTTTTCCCTCCTTACTGTAGGAAAGCAATAGTCATCTTCCTTAGCAGCATTCAATGCAGTCGCAGGTGGTATATATAGGATGGGATATATACATTATGGTATCTATCTCAACCTATATACCAAAGTGATCCAAAAATATATATATCAGCAGCCACTTCATTGAATTCTCTATAGTAGATTGGTTATACCAAGATTATCTAACCATGTATATACTAGCCACAACAACATTGAATGCTACACAGCAGACTGGTTATTACTTGTCGTTGTTGTACACTAGTTATATTTGTCACTGTGAGTAGCATGATCAGAAGGACAGTCCTTGAGCTCAAACCCAATCCTTGACTTCTCCATGTCATAAACAACTTGGATGTTTTGTTGTTGAAAGTTGTCGAGTATTGCAGCAAATCCATAGACGCCCACGTCCTCAAAACTTTGAAGCATAAAACAATGCACTTTAGCAGAAGCATTCCCATTTCCAACAACAGAGAAAGAATAAAAGTGATTCTCAGTAGGTAAAATGAGCATAACATTGTTTTGAAAATAATAGGTTATAGTAGGGAATCCTTGATAGCTCTGCGAAGAAAAGACTAGATAACGGAGATCAAAAGAAGTACGTTTTGCGTACTCTATAGATATGGGATACGCAATTATTGCTTCTAGAGTGCCAAGGATTTTCTTGTAGAGTGTCTCGGGGAGATGAGTGTATGTGGTTCCAGAGTCGATAATCATACCTCCATTGCCCTCTAAATCGAATTCCTGCAAGTTTAGTGGGACCTCCAAGTGTATGTTATCAATGTTGATTCCTTGAAGACCAATGTAATAATAATTTGGATACATGGGATTGCTAAGCATTGGAGTATATTGTATCGGCCCACCATCATCTAGGACTTCATATGCTCCTATTACAATGTGTCCCTCAACCAATGAACTCCCGAAGAACTTTGGGAATCCATAACTTTCAACCCAAAGCTCGGATTTGAGCTTGGTAGCAATCATTAGAATGCTACGGGTAAGTAGAAGAGGATGAAGACCTCGAATAGAGGATTTGAAATGTTAAGGAGAGATCCCTAGGAAATATACTTAGGGGTCGGTTGTGTTACAAAGTGTCTATTTTGGGAGATTTGAATGAATCTTTACTGCCCATTTTTCCAGATTTAAGCATTTAATGTTTTGGTCTTCATCTTTGGGAGCAGATTTCAAGAGACTGGAGAGGAATTTTAGAAAACTGAGAGAGGTTTTTCTCACGAATAGGTTCATCTACAAAAACCTCTATCAGTTTTGAAAAATATATTTTTATTCGTGATATATGATTTCATATTTGACCCCTATTTTCCCAATTTGGTGTGCAATTTGTTGCATTTTTGTTGTAGGTTATTGTTGCGCATGAGACTTGTTGCGCAACTGTGACATAGCTTCTAGAATGCCTCCAGATCAGCAAGGAAAGGTAGGAAAGTGTGACATCTCATCTACAACGAATTCCATAGGTCAAATATCATCAGGATATGGTTTCAAAAGAGGATTTATCTATTATTATCTTGTAATTAATGAGTCAACTTTGACTCCTCTTTTTCAGTAGTTAGTTCAGATTTTGTTGCCTTGTAACTGTTTCGTAACCTAGGAAGGTTGTTAGGATTTGAATTTGGTAGCATAGGAAGATATTTTTTGTATATATTTCATGAAGCTATGAGAGCTAGGGGGGGGACTCTTTTTGGGAAAAGAGGACTATTGTACTACAGATCAAGACTTGTTTATTCCTTTGAAGTTAATGCAGAAGTTTCCTCTTTCTGAAATTTGAGATTGATCACGGTGTTTATGTTCAATATGTGTTTATTTTATATCATTTCCATGATTATGTTTTTCTGCTAGCATTGTCTGAGAGTAAGTGGTAGGAATTCATCCATGTTTAATGCTCCTTTCACACTGATGATGCTTGTTATGTGTTAATGGTTACTTTTACAGAATTCATTTGCATTTGATGTTATGTTTAGTAATTAATCTTTGTGTCCTTTCTTCTAAAGCTGCATTGGAGATTCATCCATTGATTGATGCTTGTAGTGTAGTGGTATTTATTCTCCTTTCCATATCTCATTTCGTATCATTTATTTACTGAGCATAGCACCTATTTTACCTCAAATCTGCAAAAAGAAACCAACCAGTTGTTGACTGTAAAAACATTGAAATTTAGGCCTTAACTCCATTGCCCAATGGTATATTTTCCTTGTTTGTCCTACCAACCCTTTTAAAACAAAAACAAACCTGCCCTATTGTATAATCTGACCTCTTTTCATTTATTGATGAATCCTTTGAGTTATTACCAGTCATTAGACATCTGAGAGAGCCCTCTCTGGTTGTATAGGTCATAATACAATCTAAAGTTGGTTGAAACAGTTACCTTGGGGTTTTCTTTGATACAACCCAAAGAAATTTATGAGTGTTAACATAGGGGGAAACCTCCCAATGAGCTAAGTTTGAATAAATAATTCCTCACAAGGACTCCATCCTTATTTAGTTATCTACCAAAGCCTAATCACAACTAAATAATAACTACCTAGTGGGCCTTCTTTAATGAGGCCACATACATTTATTCAACACTAACTACCTAATGGGTGTTATTTAATAATATAAGGGAACACAAATCCCATTAGAGTAATAATAGTGTAGGCATGGTGGCCATTCAATTTAAGGTGGATTTGGTCCACCATATTTGTTATTATTACATAAGGCCCAATAGGTAGTTAGCATTTGGTTATGATTAGGGTTGTTTAGCTTGCTACAAATAAGGATGGAATCTTTATCAACGATGTATTGGAAGGTTATTATATTTAATATTATCTCAAAATTTCTCATGACTTCACTCAATGATGTCATCTTCATATGGTGGAGTAGCTTCTCAAAGAGAAGCTAGAAGTAGTTGTCTTCCCATAAATGAAAACTATCCACATACCACTCATCAAAAGAATCTTTTAAATCACACGAAGTATATATGTCTCTTCTATACCCTTCTCTTATGGAATTAATGTCTTTCCAATGATAATACTCTCCTTAATTATTCTACCTAAATATCATGCAAGGATATTAACATTTCCATCCAATCCTCCCATAGCATGTTTCTCAACATTATAATTCTTTGGTTCTACTAATTTTTTGAGTCACAACTTAAAAGTGGTGTAACTTCCATGATACTACTCATAATAACTATTATGAACCCAGTTCTAAAATGTTGCATCCATTTTGCTTCCACTAGCACTAGTCCTACTGCAATCTAGTTAATAATCAGAGAGATCATTGTGCTACAAGGATTTTCGGGAGAGTTTTGAGGCCCCAATTTGAAATAGATATAAATTTTGTGATATTTCTCTAAATTTCTATTATGATTCAAATAGTAAAATTCCATAGTCAATGTACTTCTACTAGCACATATCTAGTGACAATCTGGGCACTCTATCACATTAGAGAAATTTTGGGGTCTAAAATGGGCCTCATAAGAAAAACAATTGTTGTTGAGTAGGAAATACAATAACCAATAAAATTTCAAGAATAATGATAATCATTGAGCTGGAGCTATACAAGTCAAATGTGATTGTGTCCTATTTTTATTTGATAGTAGTTAACCACACATAAAACTTAAATTGATTATGATCTCGGTGAAATCTTCTTGAGATATGTTAAATATCCTTCAAATAATAAATAGGGAGTGTTTATATTATCACTACTTCTACTCACTAAAACAAATATTTCATGGATTAAAGATCATAATGGGGTTCTAGTTGGAACACAATCACTTTGGAATATGACAATTATTTTATATTATTAATATATTTAACTGTTTAACTGTTCTACATTTTGACCATTTTCCGGGGATATTTTCTTTTTTTATCTTGCCCAAAATCCAGCGAGAAATTGTTGGATTTGCATATTTGAGTGGTTAAGTTTTATAATCTGAGTGCCCCATGGGTTTTTCATCACGTTGAATCCATTTCTGCATTCAGAAATGCAATTTAAACAATAGAAAATTGTGATTTTGTGCATATTTATGTTGTCGGATTCCGACCAAAAGGGCCAAAACGTAAAACAGTTAGACAATGCCCTAAAAGTATCAAGTGTGGGTACTCATTGGACGAATATCCATACTTTATACTTTTAGTGAACCTGCGTAAACAAATGTGGTATGATGTAGAATGTGCTCTACTATTTTAATATTTTCCTTAAGATACCCATTTTAGACCCCCAAATATTATCTAATGAAATGTATCTTCTTTGCAATAATCACAACCATCACCAAAAAAATTACTAGAATAGCTTAATTTAAATTCATGATATATTCACTTTCGAGACTTATGTTTGAACAATTTGTTTTTGAAATCGTGTATTTTTTGGAGGAACTTGGATTCATAATTGGTTTCTTTGAATTCTACATAGAAAGATTTATAAGTGGATATGAGTGTCAGAACCTTAGTTTTCCTTGTGAAAATTTGCAAAAAGAAAGGAAAATCCTTCCCCTTTTTACCCAAGAGAGAGATTTGATACCAATTGTAGTGTTCCTTATTTTTGAAGATGAATCATAAGCAATATAATGGTAATATAACCAAGAATTGATAGAAAATCTCCTTAATTTCATTAATCAAAATACCCTTAAGGTAGGGAAACATTATACGATGATCCTTTTTATGGAATGATCAACTCATATTCACTTTCCTCTTCGAGGGGGAAACCTCCCAATGAGATAAACTTCAATACAATAATCTTCCAATACATAATTCATAAGGAGCACTCCATCCTTATTTATAGCTAGCTAGAAAACCCTCATTATAATCAAATGCTAACTACCTAGTGGACCTTCTTTAAATAGGCCACATTATGTTTATTTAGTGATAACTACCCAGTGTCCCTTATTTAATAATAAAAAACATAATGGATTTGGTCCACCTTACATTGAATGTCCACCATACCTACAATATTTACGCCGAAAGGCGTATACCTATTGACAATGGGCAGAATTAATAACCTTTTAATTATAAATTTCAATCTTAGGGTTGGCAATTGAAGATGCTGGCATATTCTTCGTCGTCCTCTCTAATCAATGGATGAGATTTTGATAAATTATCTTCCGCTCGTTTATAAAGAGGTACGTTTATGTGATTACTTTTTCACATTTACTAAATAAGATTAAAAATTTACTTGCTCACTACCAGATTGCCACGTTTAGTGATTAAGAAATAACAACAAAAATTATTATTACTGGGCAGATAAATATGGCAGGTGGACGTTTCAATTAACGGTGGAATTGGATGAGCGCCGTCATTTTTTTACCAGGGCGGATGCTTATGGCCGTGTGGATTAAACCTCCCCTCAGCGTTTCAACTTCCCACCTCCCTTGACGCTTATGGCCGCGTGGATTCCCTTCGTGTTTCAATTTCCCAACTGCGTTTATTAAAAGTTTGATTTATTAGAGAAATAATGGTGGGAAGAATTGCCACATTGCTAGAGACAACCCATGCGCGCGCCACTGCCTTATGGAAAGAGATAACCCATGCGCCATTGCCTTCTCGCAGGCCCCAGATAAGTTCGAAGCACTCACGTTAGTGCGAACGATTCACTGTTAATTAATTGATTTATGGCACTCACGTTATTTTATTCGCACAGGTATTCGCACAGCCGCCTTTCGGCGTTCACCAGCCGTGAGTTAGCGGCTGTGCTAGTATTACTCTAATGGGCCCTTCAACCCCCATTCAAACCCATAGGAGGATCCCACCAAGCTCCACATCATATTTAAAGAGTTATTATGGTAATATATGAATCATCGTAAATCCTTTATGTATCTTACACATTGGTAAATTAATCACAAACCCTTTATGTAAGTTTTAGACACTTTGGGGGTCACTCACATTGACATTGTTTTTGTCAAATCAAGTCTGAAGGCATTGTTATACAAATATTTCATAGTAATCAAAGTACATGTTTTCAAACATGAATATTCTACTCTATTCTCCTCTAAAATATCTTTCAAAGTCATGTACTCTTGTCCCATTCCAAGTTTGGGGCTGAAAGTTACATCACCTAGAAGTTCACAACTCACCCATTTTCTAGTCTTCTTCTAGTACAGAATCAAGATTAGACACCAACTTCCATCATCGATAAAAGAAATTTGGGTAAGAATTGAAAAATGAATTTATATCAAACATTAATAGTGTTTACATTTATGAACACTCATCAACCTTTACTTAGAAAATATGTTGTTCCAATCAACTTCTTCATCCTTCTTAAGATGATAACTTGACTCTTTTTGCACTTTCTCCATCACCAGAAAATCTTGTGAAAATCATTATTTTTCAAACTGTAAAGATCTGTGAGATTTTCACTAGAAAAAATTTATCAAAATTATTAAGAAGACTAAATGTCGACTTGGATAGATTTTCTATTATTAGTGTCTTAGGCCACTTTTCTTTCATTTCTAGTTTCCAAAATTACCGAAGTATCCTAGAATAGTGGATTTGGCCCAATTTTGTGTCTGTGAATTGGGTCTAGCTTGGGTGGTTAAGAGTAGAAGTGGTTATCTTTCCCACGGATATTCAAATCTCATTTATACATGTTTTTCCCTTGTGGGTTGATTGGGGTTGACAAGGTACCAACAATCTCACTCTCACATAAGTACTTGAGGGTGAAACAATATGTTTCCAAACATTTTATCCCAATGGGTTATTCCAACTAGTTGTCTCCAATGTTGTTGATCATTTGGCTAATTCCATGCTAGCATGTGCTCAATTTTAATCACCATGGGTGAGACACACTATTGTTCACAAAGTTTACTAAAGGTGTCATCCATTAATGTGGAGAAGCATCCTTTGGGTTTCCTTGAAAAAATGTGTGTGTGTGTGTGTCTTGTATATTATGGGAATCCTTATATATATATATATATATATATATATATATAAGACTAAAGGAACATATAATATAATTATATATGATATATAATTATAGCATTATTAGTTCTCATGTAGGTTGTGGTCAAGTGGTAGATGATATTGTTTCCAACGATATTGATTGATAGGTGCACTACTCTTTGTATTACGAACATTAGTTAGGAAAAATGACTTAGGTAATACTATAGCATGGAAAAAATGATAATGTGTGGTGAACCAAGCCGGTTCACCAGGTAAATACCCAATGTAGGTAGGACAACAGGTTATAATCCATAAAGGATAATATATTAAATAATAAGGTATATGAATATGATATGATGAGTACAATAATAATGAGGGCCTTATATACCCACAGAGGGGTGCCCTTCTATGAAGAGACATGACCTTTCACTGGGAAGGTGTCTCTTCATTATTATTCATTAACTATTTATGATGTATTTATACTTATTATTATATATTATGTTCATAACATTGTCTTCCCCTTAAAAATGATTTGTCCTCAAAGCATACTTATGGAAGACTTATCTCTTGCTCTGGCTTGTAATATTATCTCCTTATTCTTTATTCATGAATTAGTGATCGTTGAGGACTTGAAATGATAGGATCTGTGTGTGTATTTTATTTTTCTTAACCTTTTTTTTCTTTTTTCTTTTTTCTTTTTTCTTTTTTCCTTTTTTCTCTTCTTTTTTCTTTTTTGTATATGGCAACCAAAATTCTTGTACGTGAATTTCCATGATAGAGATATTTAATTCTTGTGTTGAAGTAAGAGAGTTTGAATTTACCGGAAAATTTGTGGTAGTTTAAAACATTCTTTTGCACTTTCTTTATTTTCAATATTCTTGTCAATGCAAGGTGGAAGGAATCTCTTTACTTTTTTTTAATTTTTTACTTTTTATTTTTATTTTTGGTTAATAGTTTATTTTTCTTCAATATTGTATTCTGCA
>JZKD02S0159484.1:12820-23374 GCA_000966675.3 Picea glauca
ATATGATGTGTTCAATATTTATGTTTGATTTACATTTTGTTATGACATCTAACCCACTAATTCATATATAAGATGCATGTTCATATTTTCTTGTTTGTATTTTGGTGAATGAAGTTCAACCTTGGGAGGAGACTTGCAGTCGAGAAGCACCAGAACGCAAAAGGATCGACACTGGATGCAGAGTTTAAGGTAGAGTTACCGGATCCTTATACTTTGTATTTTATGCATGAATGTGGGGTATTGTCGGGATAATTGTTAAAAGTAGGAGACTTTTGATGGTTATATATGCCTGCACGATTGAACCCTAGTGTAGTCCATAAACGGATTTTCCCACTATAGCATAATTGGCGACCATACTGTGGAACTTCTAGGGTTTTTAGGGGATGTTTTTGGGTTTTTTAATTGGTTCAATTACCTCTTTGAGTTCTTTGTAAGTTGTTGAGTCTTCAAGGGATTCTGGTCTTGCATACCATTACTCCCTACCTGGTTATCTTGACTTTTAGTTTTCTTTTTTTTGAGAAGTTACAGAGGTGTACGCGACATGTAGTGGGTCTACTCGCGTACATACATGCCCTACCTTTGGGAAACCCACGTACATATGCAGGCTTATTAAGTGTCAGTAGCGTGCTTGTGTTAGGAAGCCTTTTTCTTAATAAGAGGTAGTCATCTTCTTCCCTAATTGATGTCTGAATTCTCAGAGTTTTCTTGATTTATTATTGGTCTCTATAGTTATAGTCTTTAATTATAGGTTTGACGTCAGATTCTTTATCTTTCAATATTTCTTGTGTTTCCTAGATTTTTTAACTTATTTTTAGCTTGAAATTTAAAAAAAATGAGTTTCATTTTGAAATCATGTATTCATCAGTTTCTTTTAGAATCTTTTGTTACTTCTTCTTTGATTGGAAGAAAATATAAAAAAAAAAAATAGCTTGTTAGGTCTCTTTCTTTCTTGGCATTTTCTTTGCATTGTTATTTGAAAAAGAAAACAAAATTAGCATAGTGTTGTGTCTTCTTCTCATCTTAAAAGCATTTCAAAAGAAAATAAGAAAGATAATCCTTCTTTGCTAGTGTTCTTATAAGTTTAATTTTTCGCAAGAGTCTTAACATCATCAATTTCACTAATGCACCCCTTTTGAGTAAATCAAGATTTAGAAAGAATGATTAATCTAAAATTAACTAGTAATTTTTTGTTTGTAGGGTCAACCAACTAGTTTAGGGTTAGGGCCTTGAATTAGGTTGGAGAGGAAAATATTCAAGGCAGTTAAATCAAACATTGGAGTCTGATTTAGGGAGTGTGAAAATTCCAGTAAAGGAAAAAGTTATCTGGTACCCCCCTCTAACAAAGGGGCTAAACACGAGGTCGCATGCGGAAAGGTAGCGGAGATAACCCTTCCAAAGTTGGACCAAGAGTAGTGGGGAACGCATATTGAGGACTTGTCATGGGATATTGTTGATCACATTTTCCATGGAGCTTCATGTATCTTGAATCCATTCGAGGTCCTCAGTTGTCTTTTGACCACTTGCTTACGATACCCTCAATAGATTTCAGTCTTAGTTACCCTTCTCATTGCGGTCCACCTGATTGTCGAATGTTCGCAAAATGACAACCTAACTGCTTTTATTTTAGGGACTTACATAGGTGACTGTGGGGGTATACCGCAGTACCTAGGGAAGACTTCGGGCCACACCTTGCATATTATACCCAAAGGGTGCTTCTATGTTCGAGTTTCACTTGCACCGGTAAGTTTCTCTAGTGTTGGCTCACATAACTGTTCTTCTTGCTAGATATTGGTCTGCTTGATTATACTTTAGGAGTTTTTATAGTGTGTGATATGTGATCCTTAGTTTTCCATAATGAGTTAGTCAGTCATTTCTTTGGGTCTTTGACCTAGGGTGGTGAACCACTTGCTATGTCGGTCGTGAGGACTTTTTTGTCTTTCGTTTAGAAATGTGGAGTTGCCTCTTTATAGGCATTGTTTTGAAAACACTGGTTCTTCAGAGTCAATGTGTGAGAATTTTACAGACTTGAACAATCCCACAAGGGGAGAACCTATGCATAAGATCTTCATGGAAAACTTTATTGACGATACCAACCAAGGAACCCCTTCACAAGAGGATTCTTTCACTTTTCCTTTCTTCGGAAACGTTGGTGTCCCTTTGATGACCACTTTGTACATTATTGGGTTGAATGTGGGACTATCGGTTTGGTTGGGTACCATTCCAAATGTCCCAAATTCTCTTGACACTTCTCAGTTAAGAAAATTAGATCATGGGCACCATGTTGATGTTCCTTCATTAGCAAAGTCTTCTCCTCCTCCTTCTCCCACCTCTAGTGAAAGTACAGTTACTAGTAATCAAAACTCTAAACAAAATAGAAAGAGGAAGAATAGGAAGAAGAAATCACCAACCTCTATGAGCCATGTTGGATATAGGTTGAAAACCTCTGAAAGTCACATTGAAGACCAACACTCAGCCTCTGTAAGTTATGCTGGGGGCATGAACCTAGTTCATGTAAGACATATTGGAGTTCAATCACCAACCTATGCAAGTCATGTTGGATACAGTTCCTCAACCTCTGCAAGTCATGTTGAAGACCAACATCTAGCCTCTACAAGTCATGTTGGGGGAAATCATCCAACCTCTATAAGTCATGTTGGGGGAAAAATCCCAGTCATTGCTAGTCATACGAGAAATAGGTTGTAGCCTCTACAAGTCATGTTATTGATCCATCACCAACCCCTGCAAGTCATGTTGGAGATGTGCAACCAACCAATACTATCCATTCTGGGGGCATTGATTCTATTAAGAAACCTAGATGGATAGGACATAAGCCTAAGCTACCTTGTAATTTTTGCATGGGTGATCACCTTACTCATTTATGTCCTTGATTTCAAGAGGTACGAAGAGTCTGGTCCCTATTTGCAAGATCTTATGATTCTGAGTATTATAAGGTTTCCTCACAGTCTATTTAGCCATTGGTTGAGAAAGTGGTCACGTCGATCCAGTCATTGACTGATACCATTCCTCTTTTAGGGGGTGAGGTTCCTTTAGACCATGTAGTCTCACAACCTATTCGTCCATTGGTTGAGAAAGTGGTCATGCCGATGTAGTCATTGGCTCATCCCACTCCTCTTTTGGGGGGTGAGGTACCTTTAGACCATGTAGTTTCGCAACCTATTCATCCATTGGTTGAGAAATTGGTCACGCTGATGTAGTCGTCGGCTAATCCCACTCCTCTTTTGGGGGGTGAGGTGCCTTTAGACTATGTATTCTTGCAGCCTATTAAGCCATTAGTTGAAAAAGCAGTCATGCCGATGCAATCTTCGGCTGAACCCACTCCTCTTTTGGGGGTTGATGTGCCTGTAAACCATGTTTTATCGCAACCTATTCAACCATTGGTTGATAAAGTGGTCATGCTGATGCAGTCATCGACTGATCCCACTCTCCTCTTTGGGAGTGATGTGTCTACCGACTATGTTTTTAGCATTTTCAGTTCAGTACTTTCAGAACAAGGGGGAATTCTACTCGCTTCGAGAACACCCCCTCCAAGCCCTAGGATGGTTTACTTTTATTGGAATGACCTTGATTTACCTCGTTTTCCTTCTTTTGCACATTTTGAAATAAGGCTTGAAGTTAATTCAACAAACATTTATCAATGTATTGTGGATGAAGGAGCCTCTTCAAGTATTTAATCCCCTTTGGCTTGGAAATTATTGGGATATACCGAGCTTGTGTCTTCTTTTCATCAGATGTTGTATTTTTACAGACATCATAGTGAATATTTGGGGGTTCTTCCTCTGTTTAATATGTCACTAGGGGGGAAGATTGTCCTTGTCAATGTTATAGTGGTGCAAGGTTCGTTATATTTTAATATGCTTCTCAGGCATAATTATTTATATGCTATGAATGTTGTGGTGTCTAGGATCTTTCGAGTGATGTATTTCCATCACAATGGAAGCATTGTCACTATCGAACAACTGACATATGAAAATCACCATCCTAATTTAGCATTAGTCTAGGCTGTCTCTTTATATTTTCATAGTGTTCGTGTAGACTCTACCCTGCCACAGGTTAATTATGTGGCGTCTTATCCTCAGTGTTAAATTTATTCTGAGAAGGAACCTGTGCAATCATGTTTTCCTTCTCAAGACTTGGTATCAACAATTGATCCATTGGTTTATCCAATAGGAGCATGGGAGCCCTTGCTTCCCCCTCTTGGTCCAAATGATCTTGAGTCTCCTTCTAAGTTTGATCTCGTTGTTTGTATATCCTCAAGCCCTCCTGCTTGTGACTCTTCCCTGATAGACTCTTCCAGTCCTGGCCAAAGCCTCCATTGTCATATGGAATATGGTCAGTTTAATTTATCTTTTGGGACTGTCGACCCTTGTTTGCGTGATTTCTTAGATTTTGAATTTCCTTCAAATGATGCTATCCTTGAAGCCATGACTACGGTTTCTATACCATGGGAATAATTACACCATGGTTTGTGTTTTCTTCACTTTTGGGAGACTTTCCAAGTTGACTATCGAAGAGACTCTTGGTCCGATCCTAGTAGTGGGCTTTACCTGAACTAGTTTCATACATGAGGAGAAGCCCCCTAGAGCCTTCTTTAATCCCTTTTCAGACTCTCTAAATATGAAAACATTGTTGAGCGATCTTGTTGCCTTTCACGCTCGCCAAACTAAAACTTAAAGGCACATCCGTATGGTGGTATTTTACCCCTTTTTTCAGTCCAAATGGTCAATGATACGAACAAAGGTTTACTCTAGGAAATCTGGTTCACTAGAAGAGTATTCTCAGGTATATGTTTAACCCTTTTTCGGGCCTAAGGGACTAAATTTATGAAAAAGGAACCCCCACAGAGTCCATAGTTAAGGTCTTTTTAGACTCCCTAAAATTGAAAAGATTGTTGAGTGATATTGTTTCATCACACTCGTTAAACTGGTCCAGAAGAACATCCCCTACAGAGTCCACAGTTAAGCTCTTTTCAGACTCCTTAAAATTGAAAACATTGCCGAGTGACCTTGTTCTTTCACACTCGTTAATTCGTTCAAAAAAGCATTTACTAGCATGAGTTTACCCCTTTTTCTAACTTGTATATTAAGGAGGAAAAAGGTACACCTCGGGAGATTAGTCTCACCGGGAGAGATGTCCTCAACAAATTTTACTTTTTCGGTCTAAGGAGACTAAATATAGAAAAAGGCAGCGAGTCCATAGTTAAGCTCTGTTCAAACTCCTTAAAATTGAAAAGATTGTCGAGTGATCTTGTCTTTGTCACACTCGTTAAATTGTTTTTTAACAAACATATTTTGGGTGCTAGTTTACCCCTTTTTTGAACCAACTAGACTATGTTCAAAAAATGTACCCTAGTTGAGTCTTCTTTTATGCTTTTTCAGACTCTCTAAAAATGGAAAACCACTGAGCTTACCTTCTCTAGGATCGTAAAAATTACATTGAAGGGGGTTTCATCATGTCTTGCTAATAGAATTTGCATTCCTGCATTTTTGGCCTAATGTAGGCTCATGTTGCTCTCAACTGAACCTTTGAAGCATGCCTTATATGCAATCCTTGTAGAACTTTCCCTCTGTAATCTGACACCTTGACCCATGTAGGAATTTTCCCAATTTTCCTTTTTTATACACATGTCTCCTTGCTATGAGAATTAGTGTGTTCCTTGCGCTTGGAAATAGTATTCTTGTGACACTCGTTCCTCCTTTGTAACGTAGCATTATTTTATTCTTTTTCAAGATCTCCAAAATATTGAAAAAGACAAAAAAATAAAATATACCCGAAAAAGAGGATGGGAAAAGTATTTTCTTTTTATGGAAGAACAATCAGTCGCCCTTGGAAAAATCACATCCTTCCATTTGTTCGTCAAGATTTGGGATTTAATATTACCTTAGGAAGTTGTTCTCGTAACATAAAGTTGTGTCCTCCTCCATTTGGTTATCCTTCCAAACATATGGAGAGTTTGTGTTGCCTCCTGCATCGTGAAGTTACGTCAATGTCTTGTTGCCTAAGTATGATAATAAATTGTTCTATTGTCCAAGGGAAGTTTTACCCAACTTGAGTTGGCCTCTCCACAGTTTGTCTCTTTCCCTCATGCTCGACCATCCCAAAATTATAATCAAATATTTTATCAAAATCACTGAATTTCTCTGCCTGATCACTGAGATCCTCTTGCTTATTCCCCAATGAGTCGTCGAAGACCTTCGGGTAGTGAATTCATACACTCACATTACACTCCTACCCGATTTTTGAAGATCTTGAATTTGTTTCTCAATCTATGAAGGCCTCATCTCCAACCCTCAGGCATCATTGGCTTCTTGAAGATGGATACTATACATGTATATCTTTGATTTTGAGATGTAGATCCACTATGTATTTCTAGTGGATACACTTTATATAGATATATGACATGGATTTGCAGTGTATTTGATTGGAAGCCATGATTTATTTCATCCCAAGCATGGGTATGCCCGCCTCGGTGAGACAATTGTTATTTTGCAGATGGCACCTCTCAAACTCTAGTCTCGGGCTCACTCGCTTTGTATGTTGGTGAAGATTTGTAATGTATTTTGGCCATCATATGCTCTTATGACCTTACACATTAGGGGGCATCTGTTATAACCCTAAATTGCACCATACATTCATACCTAGCATCAATCCATCTTACTTACTATTTTTTCCAAGCCAACACTGAACAACTCTTCTTAAAAACACTATTTTTGAAGATGTACGCACCTTTCACCACTACTGCCCGCGTATGTATGCTAACTACCCCACTACTACCCATGTACGTACACTAGATACTGTTAGATAATCCAAAATACAAATATCATAGTTTAATAAGTTAGAATAAAATGATTATTAATTTAGTATATTAAATTAATAATCTAAAATATTTTGGAGACATTTAGAAATAATGTATTGTTGTAAAAGATATGACTCTAGAAAGGTGTCGTATCTTAGGCTCTAAATTAGGAGTATAGTTAGAAGATTGTTAAGATACTATTTATTGTAAATGGACACTTGTTTATTTAATAAGTGATCCATAACTAGAGTTTGTTAGGACATTTAGCTTATATATATCTCATTGCAAGAGTGTTGAGTTGATCGGGTGTAAATTCTTGCAAATTCTCATATGCAATTTATTTTCCTATTTAATAAAAGTGTGTGTCTGAGGAAACTTCTGCCATTATTGTGGTATCATAGCTCTAGTAATGCATCTTAACTGAAGTGATTCAAGATCTACTGGCCAAAGAAAAACGTGGGTGCATCCCGTTAGTAAACTGGTCAGTTTAATTTTAATTTTTTGTTTTAAAAAAGAAAAAGGAAAATAACTATTTTTTTTGCAATCATTGGATCAATGAGAAATGAAATCTGAATACAAGTATTTCATTCTTGTATCAAATGAAAACAAGAATATCTGTTTAATTGGTGACACTAGAAATACATACTACTTCTACATAAAAAAAAACTATGTTGATGTGTGTTTTTTTATTCTTCCTGCAATCATATAGAACACACCAATGCGCAGCACTTTGCTAAGCGCATCCAATTTCCCCGAACAAGAATTTATGTTATTCCATTATTGTCAAGCACATCCAATTTTTGTTCTACCTTCATCTCTCCCATCTTATGAACTTGATCAACAATAATCTTAATGGTACTATCGATCTCTTGCGGTGTAGTGAACCTACCAATCCCAAATCTAATAGAAGTATAAGCCATACATACATGTGCACGTGCTTTCTCTCTTGTTCATAGTCAATAACTTGAAATGTTTAGCAGAATAATCTCCACATAGCCTACGATCTCGACCAGAACAAGTTCACTTATATCATTATTTTCCCACATAAATTTCTCTTCTCTCATTGATCCTCAACATCCGACATAATCAGTTAATGCAACGAATGAGTCTGTATTGAATAATTTCTTTGGATTAAAGTGCGTAGGTGAATTACATTTCAATTACATATGGTTTCTCACCCCAACTCTGCCATGCCTTTGACTTGTTGATCTGATTGAATCAGTTTCTCTATTTGTGAGTTGTGTACATTAAATTTATCCCTTTCTTCAAAGGAAATAAACCGTTAGAAATCAAGATAATTTTACAACCTATTATCCGAAATAAATGGCGACAGGCCAGTGCCCATTATAGCTTAAAGAAAGAGCTGCACATGAATGACCACACTCTCCTCTCACTGTCATCGCCAACAAGAATGGATACCAAAAGTAGGGTTTATTTATTTTTCCCTCATTGTTTACTTGACGGATTCATAGCACCCCAATTTATCTCCTATGTATGTTCGATGGATTGGAAATAATTGACAAGAAAAGGGGTCGATCTGCTGCCAGAAATTGCACGTGGAGTGCATGGACTAGTGAGTAAGACTACAACAAAGATTGATCATGTAAGTTGTTGACTAATCTTTTTGAAAACTGTTTGGTAATTAAGTTGACTTGAATATAGACAATGAACCAACAAATAAATGAGGATTCGTTGGAGAATGTGTTGAAAGGTTAGTGTCCACTGAGGGATACCAATCAAGATATTTTGCAAGCATCAGTTTATAGGCAATGCTCAATGAATATATATTGTAATCAATTGCTCTTTATGTAGTGAATTTTTTTGGGGGGGTCAACAATTTTTTTTTTGTAACTTAAAGTATTTTTACTTTGAGGTGGGGTAATTTGCAAGAGCATTGTAAGGAGTAAAATTTTGAAAGTTACTTGGAACTTGACTAGAGCCAAGTGCTAAGCTCAATGATTTTTCTCCTGTTTCAATGACTATACGAGGGTCAAGGCCAAGCCCCGATAGATCAATATTTTTGTGATGCATCTGGTGTGTTGTTCATCTTGATATTTTTGTCTTGATTCTTTTTTGGTATGAATATTCAACACTACAATGTCGAAGTTAATTAATTTGTTCTCTTACTCCAATAAACTTGAAGGCACAAAATCATACAAGACATGGAAACATCTCATTGAAAGTACTCTCATTTACAATGAATTTTGGCCTGATATATGTAATGAAGATACTAAGACAAATAAGCATAAAAATGCATCTACATTAGAAAAATGGGAAGTTACAAATTCCAAAGAATTAGCACTCATAAAATCTTCAGTTAATGATGAGATGTATGTTCACATTGAAAATACTATTGATGCATGGTCTGCTTTGAAAGTCTTTAAGGATTTATTTGATACTTAGCCTCAATCAAAGAAAGTTGATCTTCAATTAAATTTGCTCCAACAGAAATTGACTGAAGGAGGTGATGTACATGAGTATATTTCCAGACTTAAGAACATTAAGTAGAAAATACTAAATGTTGGTTTTCAAGAAGTAGATGATAGTTTCATGACCACAATTTTAATTGCTGGATTTCATTCTTCCTATACACATTTTTTGGAAACTTTACAAGTAACTGGAAAGCTAGATAAGCTTATGTTTGATGAGCTAAGTGAAATTTTATCTCAACAGAACAAAAAATTTTGAAATAAAAAGCTAGTTGCGGAATATTTTTTTTTTACAAAAGCCAACACACGTAAATCTTCAAGTCATAGTTCTAGAAGAAAAGAAAGAGGATATTTTGTACAAGGTCATGGTTGAATTCAAAGTAGAGAAAACAATTTTTCAGACATAAGCAATTTTCAAGGCAGAGGAAACATTCAAGGCATAGGGTATTTTCAAGGAAGAGGAAACAGTCAAGGAAGAGGGTATTTTCAAGGAAGAGGAAATACTCAAGGAAGAGGCTATTTTCAAGGCAATAGTCAAGGTAGAGGAAACAATCAAGGCATAGGGTATTTTCAAGGAAGAGGAAATAGTCAAGGAAAAGGTTATTTTCAAGGCAATAGTCAAGGTAGAGGAAAAACTCCAAACAATGTTCAAAACAGAGGCAAAGGATAGAATTCAGGCAGAGGGAGAGATTTAAGTCAAATTGTTTGTAGAATATGTAACAACGTTGGTCATTATGCAGACGATTATCGAACTTCCATTGATAAAATTTCCAAGTTTCATCAAAACACAATATAGTTTGCAAATGATCAAGATAATGATGGTTCAGAATATGTCTTTACCTCATCTTCATCATTACAGATTTCAACCAATTTTCAAAGTGATTATGAATATGCTTGGATTCTATATTCAGGAGCATCTCAAAACATGACTTTCATACATGACTTCTTTTGGAATTTTCAAGAATGCCATTTTAATTCTTTCTTTCTTGTAGATAATACCAAACATACTCCTTATGGAAAAGGAGTAGTTAAAGTTTATTTACCTGATATTGGAGAAATAATGATTTCAAATGTCTGGTATGTACCAACCTTTAAAAATAATTTGTTATATTTAGTCATGATTCAACAAGCATGACATTAGGTGATTATGGAAGATGGCTTAGTTAAGATTAATTCAGTCAAACAGAATATGAAAATAGCGATGAGAGGTTATGAAGATGGAAAAATGTTAAGGATGAAAGGGACATTTATTCCAAGGAATTCAGACTTTGCAAGAGTAGTAAGTACAGGTATTTCACCTATCAGATTGTG
>JZKD02S0159495.1:0-23374 GCA_000966675.3 Picea glauca
GCCAAGTCTCTGCTTCTCTCATATACATGCTAAGTCTCTTCTTGTTTCATAGACATAGTCGATATGATTCTTCAACAAGGTGGACGCTGAAGTAGCTAGTGAACACTTATCGAAAATTAGTTGTGAGAATAAGCCATATCGACCCTATTTAACTGGAGTGCGACGATAAGATGGGGATGATGTTGCAGCAGATCTTGAGAAGCCTATGTGATAAGACCGGTTGGTGTTATGTGGGTTATTTTGGAGGCTTCAAAAGGTTGGTGTTATGTGGATTTTATGGAAGCTTCAACGTCTATGCCGTATGTAAGTTCATCAAATCTCCTTACAATTATACAATGAAAATATTGTTGTTTTTTTCAGTTTTAAATTCAATGATGGGATTATTACCACACAATCTAGCATCAAGTGCAAAGCTTTCACAATGCACTAAGACTTGTGGAACATGGAAGATGTTACCATTGTCATCTAGGCAATAAATTCTCTCTATTTAGTGAAGGAATAATATTCAATACAAGAGAGGTTTCTCCAGTAGCAAGACACAATCAAGTTTAGACCCCACGGGTGACTACTCAAGCTACCATCATTGCAAGACACAATCAAGTCTAGACCCCAGGGGTGACTACTCAAGCTACCATCATTGCAAGACAATCAAATCTAGACCCCTGGGGTGACTACTCAAATTACCATCATTGAGAATATAGACAAAGTATTAATGAGGTGGTGAGAGAAGGCAATTTCTAGATTTGAAATAATGAAGATCTAGGTTAATTTAATTTAAGTCAAGTATAGGCTCAAGAAAATCCCCAAATACCTAAAATGAAGAAAAATTTTAATGTTGTTGTAAAACTATGAAAAAAAGATAAAATTACAACATAAAAGTAAGTTTTTGTTTTTTTTTTTCTTCAGAAAAAAAGCTATTATATTCATATGAGGAATATACATGTTACAGTCCAAACTTAAGGCCTTTACCAATCCCGCTACAACTTCAATACAAAAAGGTCACAAGCTAGTGCTATCAGAGCACTTCTTCTTTCAGTCCTTCTATCCTACCTTCTTGTTACATATCATATTACATATCTTGTTCAAAAAATATCCCTGACTAGAACAAAAAAAAAAGTTAATTGGATAAAACAAAATCTACAAACCTTCTTAGAAGCGAAATTCCATTGCTTCTGTCTCTTCTCCATCAATATATTCATAGACCCCACAAGATCCTGTGGTAAGGAGCAATGCCTCTTTAAACAGAGCATCCACCTTGCCATTTAGTTCCCAAAGAACATGATGAAACGACAACCACTCAAAAGACTGATATGCCAACTTGATATTTCTCATGACGGGGTCGAGTCTCACATCTTGGACTTCGTTTTTCTGCCTGGTTGAGTCTATACCAGTTTAGAATCACCCATAACTTGAAGCTTCTTTACATCCTTTGCATTTTTTGTTTCAAGGAGAGTCTAGAGGGCGGTAAATTCATCCTTATTGTTTGAACTAGGGTTTGGGGAATATATTATAAACATATAATGAGAATGGTTGAGATACAACTCTACTCTGACACTGCACATAGGTGGGTGCCTTTGACTTGCCCCATCAAAATACCTCTAGGGAATTTCAAAGTCAATAGAAGGTAGAATTGGATTGTGAGGACTTTTTTCCTTGGGATTTGCCTTGAACTCTATTGCCCGATTAAGAGTAATTAGTGCTATTATTTCTAGCGGGAAGAACTTGTCCTTAAAATGACATTATTTTGAGTCCACCAGATGTTAGAGACAACTGACTCGGGAGACCTACATAAATCTTTACAGATCTGTCTAGGGTCCACTCTTTGAGGATTTCATCCAAGCTTTCCTTATTCCAAGCTGACTTGGCTTCCAACTTTTCTTTGATCAACTTCATCACCTGAGCTGCATAGGGACATAATATAAATATGTGAGAAATGGATTTTGAGTCTTATTTACAAAGAATACAACGATTGGGTCCACACCAACCCCTCTTTACACAATTTCCCCAGGTGAGTAGTTTATTATTTAAAGCTAGCCTAAGAGTAATTTTGCATCTAGTGGGGGCTTTGGATTTCGACAACCATCCCCACCACCATTTTTTGGGTCCAACATTTGTTTCTTCATGCCATACTTTGTAGCACAACTTCACAGTATTGGATCCTCCTCTCGAATTCCTAGACCAACATAATGAATCTTCCATATCATCATCCAAATATATGTAATTTTCACATAAAATACCAACATAGGACCTCCATTCCTCTTCTAAGAAACCAGAGAGACCCAAAGAAGTCGTGTCTCTCCAACCAATTCGTCCTCTAGGTTGCGGGTTTCCCACTCTTACTTTGTTTAGACTGCAATTTTTTTGAGCCCTAAGCTTCTGGATCAGAGGGACAAAAAATTTGTAGTTTTGGCCAGAGCCTAACCAGGGGTCCTTTCCAAGGAAAACGCTTCTTCCATTTCCAACTTTTCACATCATCCATCCTCCCACCATACTGAACGCTTCGACCAGGGCCTTCCACACAATGGACCCTTTGGAATATTTGGAAGGAACTTTGAACCACTCGATAATAGACATATTGGGGAAATATTTAGAATTCATAACACAGGCCCAGAGGGAATTTCCTTGTGTGGTCCTCCACAATTTTTTTTTCCAGCAAGAGCTCGAGAAAAGAAAAAAATGTCCTTAAGGCTCCAACCACCTAACTCTTTGTGTATGCAACTGACGACCATTTTTCTAGATGGATACCCCCCTTAGCCTTCTGGCCCACCCAAAGATATTGGAATTTGATCTTTCGAATCTTAGTGAACACCCCTTTGGGAATGGCTGCAATATAATTCCAATAATCTGGAATAATTTCTAGGACTCCCTTGAGGAGAACCATCCTTCTTCCCCTCGACAAGAGTTTGTTTACCTAAACTGAGATCCTTGCTTCTATTTCCCTAATAAGCCAACCCTAATCATTTTTTGTGTAGCATTCAGGCTTAAGAAATAATCCAAAGTACTTGAAACCCTTGTCTAAGGATTTTGTTGGGGTAGGAATGATATTGGAAAAATAATCAATTTCTTCTTCAGAGAACTTGTGAAAAATAGAGCAAGACTTTTCCATATTGATAGCCATACTAGTTTCAAAACAATACAAGTCGAGGATATTTTTAAGGGAAGAGAGATCTCTACGTGATCCTTGGACACAACAAAATATATCATCCATGTACAAAAGGTGTGAAACAATTTCATTATCTGAAACCTAAACCCCTCTCAATTGTCCATTACATCTGGCTTCCTTTAGAAATTTGTTGAAAGCTTCAACAATGATCAAAAAACGGAAGGAAGAGAGGGAATCCATGTCTAAGCCCTCTCGAAGCTTTGAAAAAATTGGAGAGATATCTATTAATCAAGATTGTGAATGAGGCACTTTGCACACACCCCATGATCCAATTTACATATTGCAGATTCATCCCCATCTGTAAGAGAACCATACGAAGGAATGTCCAATTAACTCGATCATACACTTTAGAGAGGTCTAATTTTAGAATGGTTGATTTCTGCTTCTTAATTTTTACCGAATGGAATACCTCTTGGGTGATCGCCATGGCATCGTGAATTTGTCTATTCCATATAAAGTCAAATTGTTCCTCACCGATGATGTCACATTGTAAAGGCTTCATGCGCTTCACAATGACCTTAGAAATGATCTTGTATATTACAGTACAACACAAGATGGGCATGTAATCCCTGAAAGAATCGCCATCCTGAGGTTTGGGAATTAAACAAAGAAAATAGAGTTGAAGGAGCCAATAAATTTCCCATTTCTTTGTGATTCTCTTACAATTAGAAAAAGGTCATCCTTGATCATCTCATAGAAAGCCTTGAAAAACTCCATTGTAAAGTCGTCTGGGCAAGGACTCTTCCTGTTCAACATTGAGAAGAGGGCGGCCTAGACCTCTGCCTTAGAATATTCCTCCTCTAAATCCATGTTCATCTCTTCGGAGAAGACTGAAGGGAATTTTGAAACTACATTCAATATTTCCTTAATGGGACATTTGTCAGGAGCTTTAAAGAGGTTCTCAAAATAAACGGCTCCAACTTCGGCCTTTCCCTAGAAGGATCACACCAAATTTCCTTCAACATTTTTTATTTCCCAAATAGAGTTTAAGTTCCTCTTGAAATTGGAAAACTGGTGGAAATACTTTATGTTGTTGTTTCCATATTTTAACCACAATGCCCTACTTTTGAGGCACCAGGTTTTCTGCTCTCTTACCATCCATTCATTTCTAAGAGCTTCCAATTCTTTCAGTTCCTTCAATTGAGACAAATGAAGGGTACATTCATCAATTTGGTTGAAAAGGGATGATAACCTTTCTTCTGAGTCTCTTATGTTTATGAGGTTACGAGCCTTTCATATCGACACCCATTGTTTGATGGATTTCTTTACCCTTAATAGGTTTGTAGCAAACTGGACCATCATGGGATCATGATTCAAAGGGCTTAACTTCTTCCATTCCGAGTAAACTAAATTTGAGTAATCTTACTCTTCAATCCAAAATTGGATAATCTTCAACGAGGGAGGAGGCGCTTCTAGGACATAGCTCCATTGAAGGAGGATAGGACGATGATCAAATATTCCATCCTCCCAAATAGAAGATTTCATACAAATACATGTCTCCAATAAATATTTTGAGACCAAAAACCTATCCAATCTTTTTTCTACTACCTCCTTCCCAATTTTGAATTTTCTCCCCGTTGGGGTTAGCTTTACCAACTCCACATCCACTAAATGAAGCTCCTCAATGAGAGAAAGAAAAAAAAACCTCAGAAGATCCTCCTTTGGGTTTTCACCCCAAAATTCTCTTAATGAAAGTGATAAATTTAGGTCTCCACCCACAACCAAGAGAGGGTCACTAAAAGCACCTGTAGTTTTTAAATCTTCCCATAAAGGAAACCTATTAGCATAAAATATGTAAATATTGACCATTGAAAAAGTGTAATCACTATCTTTAAAACTTAAATTCATAGATAAGGTTGGCCAGAAAGAGGAGGAATATAAATCTTTGAAATCAGGACTCCAACCAGTCAACAAACCCCCAAACATCCTGTTAGCATCAATAGAACAAAAAGACCATTTTTTGAGCCAAGACAAAAAAATCTCCCTAGCCTTCTCTCCAGAACACATCATCTCTCCTAAATCATGATTACATCCGGCTTAAGGATCATAAGGATCCTTTTGAGGGATAAATTTTTCTAGGGGCCTCGAACCTCTCTCGAGTTAAATGAGAGAAAATTCATTGAATCAGGGGTTTCAGGGAACACCCCGCTCTAAGAGCCTTGGCAATGGAAGTTTGTTTTCCTTTTTTATTTTAGTAGTGGATTCTTCCCGGGCATTGTGAAGGTGGTTTTTCCTTCCCAATGAGTTCGATTGAGAGGAATTAAGAACCAATCCTCCTTTGGAAATAAATCCCTCCTTATTTTTTCTTCCTTTGGAGTGGAGCATGTACCTAAGGGTAGGAGGGGAAGGAATAGGTGATGTGGAAGAGGGAAAACCATCCCCTAGAGGAGGAGGAGATGAGACCCGATATGAAAAAACCAGAGAATAGGACAAGGGAGGAGCCAACTCTGAAGAGGAGGGGATGGGGGAAGGAGGGATATGGGAGGAAGGGGAAAGGAGAGGGGTCGGGGAGTCCACAGTAGAACCCAAGCCTTCAAGGTAGGGAGGAATGACATGGACCTCTGTAAGGGAGGACATGAGAAAAACAAACGAGGAATCATCTAAAGGAGAAGGGTCAACAAGAGGAGGCAGAGAAACCTCAATAGGAGAGGGCACAAGAACAACAAAAAGGGAGACACCAAGAGGGGAAGGGTCAACAGGAGGAAGAGCTCCACCATCATGAGCAACTGAAAGGATATTAAAAGAAACCAAAGAAGGAGTTGGGGAAGGGGAAACAAAAGAAATACCTAAAGGCTCGAGAGGTTGGGACGACTTCTTGTAGGCTCAATCCAAACTTGGTGAAACTCCTCCTTTAAGCACAACCTCCCACCTTATTCCCTCCACAAAGCCCATATTCATGAGACCATTGCACTCCATAGTTGATTTAGTCTTCCAATCCTTAGTAGAATTTTGAAACAGAGGAGAAACTTTAACACATTGAGATCGAACATGACCTATTTCATGACACCCATAACAACAGAAGGGGAGCTTCCAGTAATCAACTTTATGATTCTATGTCATTTTGCCAAAGACAATATCCATATACCCTACCAAACCCTCACGCACATAGACCTCAACCTAGATCCATTCCCATCAACGATCCTTTTTGGAAGCCCAATTGGGTTCTAGTCCCATAAGGGAGCCGAGTTTGTTTCCTATAGCTTGCAGTGCCTCCCTAGACCAAAAACTTAGTGGAAGACTAGGAAAAATAACCTAGACATGCATCATAGCCACGGTTTCTCTGGCACGGTCGAAATCCACTGACTAGGGCTTGAGGGTTAGTCCAGAAGGACCTGAAGTCCAGTCCTTACTTAGTAATGCTTTTTAGTCCTCCATATAATTAACAGAGAAACTATACCACCGTTTGGCCAGAGTGTGAGCTATCAGAGTGTATCTGAGAACATGCTTCCAATGGAGGTTCATCCATCTTGATAGAGCTTCCTCCCCATCCATTTTACCAGAGAAGTGACCCACTAGGGTTTTTCCCACAATGTTAGAAACCTCCACTACAGAGATATCTTTACCGACAACCATTAAAACAAATTCCTTCTTCTCTCGAATGCACTTATTGGACTTTCTCGGGTGCACAATTCTAGGACCTGTACCAGGGTTTGAAACCTTATCTTTGCCTTGGGGCTCTGATCGAGAGAAAACCATGTTCTTTGGATCCTAAGAAAAATGAGAAATTTCACCGGAATGAGAGATAGGAAGGGAAATAAACTTACCGCGAGTTTGATGTAGGGTATTGAAAACCTTAACTTCTCCATTAAGATCATCATGAGCCTTACCATCAACACCATTAAACTTGTTTTCCATGGCTTGCTCGAGGCTCTGGATTTCACGAGGGATTAGATTTCCTTCCCTTTCAACTGAAGGTTCTGGGTGCGCATGGAGGGAGGATTGGGGCCTTCCTGGATCTCGAGGAAGTATTCAAGTAAGTATAAATCCCATCTAAATATTGGGCTAAGGTCATAGTCAACCTCATCAATGTACTTGTCCTCCATCTACCAAAAACATTGTGCCCTTTTCTATCCAAGTTTTTTCCACCTATCATGACTTTTTGCCAGCAAATTACTACAGGGAGAGGAAAACGATCGAACGTGGTGTTGAGGAAAATATATGAGGAACCTTACTCAAGAATTTTCATATCTTTCTAGGTTAAGGAAAGATAGTTGAGAATGTTACCCGAGATTTATAGCCTTAAATAATAATAAATAAATAAAACAACCAGTTAATCCACATGGATTAAGTACGAAGGACCAAGGTTGGCTTTATATATATTATATGTGACTATGAAAAATAAATAAAATAAGCAAGAAATTACATAAGTGTGTACATGCATAAGAGACAAGGATAAAAGAAAAAACTGAACCAAATCATCAAAATATACATGTGAGACTAAAATCAGAAATCTGATTATTATATTGATTTCATTGTGAGATACAAAGCTGAATTCTCTTTATAAACCCCTGCAAGGGTAGGGATAAAATTCATATTTAGAATCCTCCGATGGGCACCATACAAAATGACCCTAACAACAAAAGAAAACCGAAGCTAAAGATCTGGATCAACTTGCCACAAAATGTTGTCACTTGACTCTTTAAAGACAAGCTACTGGAAAATATGATTGAATTTTGAATCTCGTTGCCTTCAATAAGACCCTTATAACAAAATTTCTCCTTCTATTCCCTCTTACTCCTTTGGCTCTTCATTTCATTGAGATTTTATTCTTTCTCAATAAGTTATGGTAGTTCAACTACCTTACTTTTTTTTTAAGCTTAATTAGCTTAACTAATTCGTTGAGACAAATAATTAATAATATATAAATAAGGGTCTATTTAAATAATAACTAAATAGGTGGGATCCCTTGTCTCTCCATTTTTATTTTTTTAATAATCATCAAAACATGAAGTATTATACCCCAAATAGTTGATTCAAGCATCTTCCTTGTAACTCCCATCTTCATATTATTAATCAAATATTTTAATATCAACAAAATAGAACATTATTATATCCAAAAATAACATTATATCCATGATGTCCAAAAATTTGTCTAAATATGTATTTGTTGTCCAAAATACTTTCATATCAAATAAAAAGAATGTCCTCAAAAAAAAATAACATTAACATGATTAAAAATCATATTTGTTGTGAAAGGCATTTTGCCTCTTTTCATTGTTGTTTTCTCTTGATCCCTTTTCTAATTTATTCTATGAAACAACCTTTAACTTATGGGAACCTTGTGGGTGGATTTCACTAATGACATGGGAACAATCATCTTTGATGTAGGATGAGAGGATACTGATTCATAGGAGTCTTTAGAAGACTTGGAGGGATTGACTAGTCATTTTCCCTTATCTAGCTCTAGCTTGGGAACATAAGTTTTTAGCCTTTTACTTGCATGAGAGGATTGTACTAGCGAGGCAACGTGATCAACATGGCCATTTTGATTGATTGGTGGTGGAGGAGGGGCTAATGGAAACGACACAGTAGGCCAACCATGGTGATGAGCTATAGGCTGATGAACAATTTCTTTCCAACCATCATTGGCATGTGGTTCCGGCTACATAGACACATGAGGGGGGACATGGATACCATATAATTTTTGGCGTGGCTAGAAAGGAGGCCTCTTAGGTATAGGTTGCAGAATTCCTTGGCCAACTAGATTAAAAAACCCAGGTTGGAAAAGTTGGTTTAATTCTTGAGGATAAGAGTCAAAATATATCGAAAATCGTGGCCTTCTATGGCCTCTTTGCCAATTATTTCCTCTACCTCTATTTGCACCTCTGTCATTGCTGCATCTGCTAAAGAAACTCGTCCTGAAGCAATATTCCAATCATGTTATGAAAAACCCTTAACAATCCATGCATCAATACTCTACCTAAACAAAATAAAAAAATTGGCTCTATCATTCACAACATAAGTACATGCAATCCATCCATCCATCATACTTTTAAAATCAATAATCAATTGTCATTTGAACAGGGAGTGATAGGGCTACTAGGAAGATGGGGGGTTTTTTAATGAGCGAAAAATGGTAGCGTGGATAGGAACCAACCAACAGATATTGTTCAAGCAAATGCAGAGGTAACTTCTTTACCAATAAAAATGTATCCATATCCAAACTTTCAACACTAGTCATCATCTAGTCCCTTTCTTTTCCTTTCAATCCTTTCCCATTTTTTTTAAATGAAATTCATAATAATAGAACATGGGATCTTTTAAATGTATTTGGGAAGGCGGTGGACATATAATGAGATAAAAGTGAGATAATGGACATGAATGAGACGATTACTATTCTATTACATGAAATAATATTTATTGAAAAATCGACACTGCCATCATTTTCCAAAAACCTTTCTCTATTAACAATTCAAATCCAAGACACGACAATTTTTTATAGTGTTCAATATAAAACCCCAGGAAAATTTCAGCACTGTCAAACTTTACAGTTTTCATTTCCTCTTTTTCATTTTCCATTAGCAGAACGTTTTATAAGAGACTATTAACAAAGTCAATTGGAAATAATTATAACCAAATTGCCTCAAGCCAACATGTGAGGCTGAGAGAACAACCATAAAATCATCGACCAAAACTTATACAACAACCCCAATACTTGTTACATAAACAGACTAGGTTTGAAAGCTCAATGTGAAACTAGTGGTCGTTGTTTTTTTCAAAATCATATAACCTCAAAATAGACCAACCCCCCATAGATAAATAACAAATGAACCAAGACTTCATGGATATAACCAATCCTTCCCACTCTCGGGTCATCACCATAACAAACATGAAGACCATAGTTTGAATTTACTAACTGTCATATATCAGATAAAAAACCGAGGTCTGGGAAAACATAAGGGAGAAATATTAATAAGGGATTTGCAAAACAAAGCAACCATTTATTTCCACAACAAAATTTCTAGAGACCTCACATGGTGGTCGCAAGGAAAATACACAGGTCTCACATATATTCCAAACATCGGAATGATAATTTGAAAAAGATGCAAGTCTTCCAAGGACTGGGTAGAGGGTATGGAATTATGCAGTAATCACAAAAACCAATTGTTCTCTTTATTTCACAGAGACAACCCTTCAAAATCTAAACACAAGAAATGAGTGAAACCGAATGTATTCGCCATAATTATTTCCCAACATCATACCAAAATAAACAACATTCATTATGGGCACAACACAACCACATACTTCAAACATAATGGAATGCCAACCACCACTCTCAGCTTGAAACGTTTGAATGCCAACAAGAAGAAACCCCATTTAAATTTAATTTGCACAACCATAATACCCACATACATCCATTATAATATTCAAAAATCAAACAAACTCTATAAGAAAATCTAAGAACCAACATCATGATTTTATTCGGAGCAGAGCTACAGTTCATGAATGGAGATGTAAGAGCCAAAATACCTGTAAAGAGAATGCCAGAAAGCCAATGAGCACCATTATTATTTCAAAGGCCGAGAAAAATGGAGGCAACACTAGCCAAAACAACCAACACAAGTGCAAACAAAGTGAAGGTGGTGACCTTGAGGTAGGGTAAGAACGACGTGCAATAATTGCACATTGTTTCTCACATTAATTTCCACCCACCAAAACCAAGTATGGAGCACACCCAATATTCCATACATTTTTCCATAAAATACATAGTTAACCATGTGTGCAACCAATCATATCAATTGTGATTCAAAATCAAATCGGTCCCCCTCCACATTAATCTCATAAGTACTATATGTATGTTCAATACTTAGCACCAAAACATGTCCCACATTTCTTACTAATGGAGGGTTTTCATTCCATAAAACATATCAATTGTCCACAACATATATCAAGTATACCATAAGTGCAATACACCATAACTATATGCCAAAATATATGTGTAGCAAGAATAAACCAAGATGCTTATCAAAACAAACATTTTCCTCCTCTTTTTCTTTACAAATCAAATTGCTAGCACACTCATCATTCATCCATTTCACATGGAAATCGACTTGAATTTTTGGGTTTATTCTCAAAATGTAGAATCATTTTTGCAAGGTAGTCATGAGCGCAAAAATAAGAGAAGCACTCTTTCATCATTATTCACATAAGGGGGTCCCACCTATTTAGTATATTATTAGATATATATAAGTAATAAGGCATTGCAACCCATTTGCAGGCAAGGATTCCATGTTGCGTTTTTGGGCGTCAACAAACTGGCAAATCCACAGGGAAATCTGTTCTCAACAAATTTAGAACTCAGAATGTTTGATTTCACAGACCGGTAAAAGTACATGATCAAAAACTACTAAAAAATAATAGTTATGCAACAGGGGGAAAATGATGGTTTAAGGGAAATAATGAGACGAGACTACGGGGAATAACTTATAGAAAGTGCTATCTATGAGGGGAGTTGGTCATGTATGCATAAGAATTGAATAAGATTCATAAATGATAATGCTTTTAATAATTTCAAGGAGAATTCTTTTGATATGCTCTTGAATCTCAGGATGGATGGAAGAAAGGGATAGCACAAACAAGGAAGAAAAAAAAACCAACTATACTACAGCAATAATGAAAGGAAAAAGTTATTCCAGTGGTGTCTCAAAGGAGGATATCATGACAACTATGTGTATCATATGTTCATCGATCAACAATATTTATAGAATGACATTGTTATGGAAAAACTGATCCAGACTCTATTTATGATGACCATGCGAAACCAACAACATAAATTAAAACTCAATAAACCTTAAAAAACAGTAAAACAAAGGACTATATACAACATTCATGTTTACAAAAAGATCTAATGATCAAGTTGGTTCCACATAATGTTTCAAGTGGGAACCAATAGTATTGTAAGAAAACAATCACTCCTCCAAATCATTTAGAAGGTATGAGTTTGTGCCAAGGATAAAAGCGATTTTGAAATGACCTAGCCATAATTTTTGGAATTTAGAATGTCTCCCTCTTTCAGCATGGGCCAAGTCCCATAGTAGGGCTTTGTTGTCAATATTGAATTCAACAACCTTTGATTGTTTGTTAAAATACTTTTTCACCTTTTGTTTCCTTCTTTTTAGGTTCTCCAAGGGAAAGTTACTTTGGTCTTCCAGGGCTAACAATGCATTTATCCTTTGGTAAACGTTAGAAGAATTTAATTATTTAGTCTGTAACATCAATCGTAAGGAGGAAATCTATAGCTCAGTAGGCAAAATAACCTCTTGGTCATATATGAGTTGAAAGGGAGTAAATCTTGTACTTGCTTTGGTGGTTGTACGGTCTGCCAAGAGAGCATAAGTGAGAAGTGTGTGCCACTGGAGAGGTTTGTCTTCTATGATTCTGTTTATGATCCTAACCATATTATTGTTAGTGGACTCTACTCGCCCATTTTCTTGAGGGTAATAAGTAGATGAAGTGAAATGTTTGACACCTAACTTATCTAGAAATTGGGTCAATTTTGCAAAAATGAAGGTCAAGTCATTGTCTGTAATGATCTCTAATGGGATGTTGAATCTGGAAAATATATCAGATTCTAGAAAATAAACTAATTATTCATCTTGTGCGTGTGTAAGAGGGATAACCTTGATCCACTTAGTAAATTAATCAGTGGTTTTAAAAATAAATATATGCCCTGCAAAAGATGGAGGATTGATAGGACCAATAAATTCTAGGCCCCACTATTGAGGAAAATGTATAGAGAACCTCACTCAAGCATTTTCAGATCTTACCAACCTAAGGAAAGATAGTTGGGAATGTCACCTGGGGTTTATAGCCTTAAAACAAAAATATAATCACTTAATCCGCAAGTATTAAGTACAAGGGACCAAGGCTGGTTTGTTTTATATTTATATGTAACTGTATGAAAAAAAATTAAACTTAAACATAAATTACATAAATGTGTACATGTAGATAAAAGTGAAAAAATGAACTAGATCATCAAAATACATATGTGAGACCCAAATCATAAAACTGGTTTTTGTATTAATTTCATTATGAGATACAAGACTGAATTCTCTTTACAAACCATTGCGAGGGTAGGGACCAAAGTTAGATTCAGAAGGCTCCGATGGGAGCCATACAAAAAGACTCTGACAACAAAAGAAAACTGAAGCTAAATATCTGGATCATCTTTCCACAAAATGTTGTCACTTGACTCTGCAAAATATTCTTTATCAGTCATAAAATTTAATTTATAAATAGACAAGAACACACAAACTACCAAAGATAAATCATACACCTTTAAAACAAGTTGTTGAAATATATGATTTAGTTTTTGAATCATGTGGCCTTCAATAAGACCCTGTTGTCATCAAGATGGTTAAGCCTTCTAGTAAACTTAGAATGAATGAAAGATGCAAGTATCTCACTAGTATAGAGAAAAACTTATGGCTGAAGTTCTCCTTTTATTTTCTCCTTCTCTTGTCTCTTCATTTAATTGAGCTTTTATTTCTTCTCAATAAGTTATGGTAGTTCAACTACCTTTCTTTATTTAATTCTAATTAGTTTAACCAATTAGTTGAGACAAATAATAATAATATATATAAATAAGGGTCTAATTAAATAATAACTAAATAGGTGGGACCCCTTGTGACGCTCGTTTATTTCTTTTAATAATA
Source organism: Picea glauca (assembly GCA_000966675.3). Taxonomy (NCBI): domain Eukaryota; kingdom Viridiplantae; phylum Streptophyta; class Pinopsida; order Pinales; family Pinaceae; genus Picea; species Picea glauca. The sequence continues at coordinate 13,819 of JZKD02S0159495.1, forward strand.
ATAATCAAACATGAAATAAAAAAACTCAATAATTTGATTCAAATATCCTCCTTGTAACTCATGTTTCCATATTTATGATCAAATATTTAAATATCAACAAAATATAATATGACCATAACCAAAATAGTATTATGTCCATGTTGTCCAAAAAAAACTGCCTAAATATATGCTTGTTGTCCAAAAAATGTCAAAGTAAAAGATTGTCCTCAAAATAGAAAATAACATTAATCATCATTAGAAATCGTATTTACTATGAGAGTCATTTGGCCTCTTTTCACTGTTGTCCTCTTTTGATCTTTCTGTGGCAGCCTTAGGTTGATTGGAACCTTGAGGCTAGACTGCAATGATAACATGAGAACAATCATCTTTGAGATGAATACAAGAGGACACAAATTTGGAGGACTCTTTATATGACTTGGAAGTAGTGGCCACTCATTTTCCTTTATCTTGCACATACTTGGGAACATCGGTTCTTAACCTCTTACTAGCATGAGAAGACTGCACAAGTGAGACAACATGATCAACTTGGGAAATTGGATTCTTTTGTAGTGGCAGAGGGGGTAATGGAAAATAAGTAGTAGGGAAACCATGGTGATGAGAAACAAGTTGTTGGACAATCTATTGCCAACCATCATTGACAGGCGGTTCTGGTTGCATAGACACGCGAGGGGGAACAAGGATACCGGAAAAGTTTTGATGTGGTTGAAAGGGGGGCCTCTCAGGTCAAGGTTGGAGAATCCCATGGCCAACCAGGTTAAAGAATCCAACTTGAAAGAGCTAATTTAATTCATGTGGATCAACATAAAATTGTATTGAAAATCGTGGCCTTCTATGGCCCCTCTGCCAATTTCCTCTGCCTCTATTACTACCTCTACTAAAGAAGCTCATCCTAAAGCAATATTCCAACATATTATGAAAAAATATTAAAAATCCATGCATCAAACTAACCTAATTAAAATCAAAAGGTTGTCTCTATTATTCACACAAAAGCACATGCAATCCATCCATCAACTCTTAAAAACCCAATCAATCAATTTTCCATTTGAATAGGGAGTGGTAGGGCTATTGGGAAGATGAGGGGTATATAATGTGCTAAAAGTGGTAGCATGGATGGGAAACAACCAACACGTATTGTTCAAGCAAATGAAAATGTAACAAAAGTTGTATCCATATTCAACTTTCAAAAATCAGTCATTAGCTTAGTCTTTTCTCTTTTGTTGTTAATCCTTTCTCTTTTCAAAATGGATTTAAGTTTTACAATAATAGAACAAGGAATGCTTTAAATGTATTTGGGAAGGTGAGGGGCCTATAATGAGCGAAAAATGGTATAATGAGAGGGAAAAATGATTATTGTTCTATTATATGCAATGATATCCAAAAACAAATGTCATCGCCATCAATAAAATAATTGCCAAAAATTTTCTTTGTTTAGTAAGTGAAATCCAACACACAATTGTTTTCATATCAACCAATACAAAACCCTAGGAAAGTTCCAGGACTGTCAACTGTACAAATTTCCACTTCCTTTTCTTTTTATCATCATAGTTTTTAGGAAAGACTGTTAACAGAGACATTCAACACAATTAAAGCCAGACCACATCAAGTGCGCAATGGAACACAACATAAGCCAACAACTCTTCAACATATGGGGCCAGTGTCACAAATTTCAATATTTGTTGTGTAACAGAATGGGTTCAAAACCCATGTGAACCTGGTATTATTATTTTAACATCATACACTTAAAAGTTGACAAAACCCCATGGACATATGACAAATGAGACGCAAATAGCCAACCTCCCAATGTTGTATTAACCACTGATAACATACATCAAGCTTAGAGTTTGAAATTTCCACTCATCAATAAAATAAATGAGGCATGGACGACCAGGAAGGCAAAGCTTTCAAGGGGTTTGTAAAAAAAACATTTTAACCATCTCTTATCACAAAATACTTTCCACAGACCCATTATGGAGGTCGCAAAGCAAATATGGTCATACATATACAAACAATTCAGAGGCAGTTTGAAGGAGCTACAAATCTTTCAATACTGGGTAATGGCATTAAGAAAACAACCATTCTTTTATATCACAGAGAGAAGAAACCATCGAATTTTAATGACCAGAGATGAGTGAAACTTGAACAACATTTTTCATAATTATTTGCTAACAGGCATAGAAACATAGCATCACATATTCTGGATGCAATGTCATTCAAACATAAAGGAAACTTTGACTATGAATCAACTTGAACACTTAAATTCCAATAGGGAGGAACTACATTTAATATGCAATTTCATAGTAAAAAACCACATACATTCATTTAAATTTTGGAAAGAAAGCATAGCTTGTGAGCAAATCTAAGAGCCAATATCAACATTTTATTCTGAGCAAAGCTATGTTTCATGAATGGAGAGGCAAGAGCCATCGTACCTGTATGAAAAATGACAGGAAAACAATGAGTGTGACTCTTCTTTGAAAGGTAGAGCAAAAATAATGTAGCACCAACCAAAGCAACCAACCCAAATGTGAACCAAATGAGGGTGGCAACCTCGAGGTAGGGTTAGAGCGACATGCATTAATTGCATGCCATTTCTTACATTAACTCCATCAACCATAAGAAAGTACGAGTGCACCAATGCATAGTCCACTATGCATGCCATAAAAAAAAATCAAATCACATTTGCCACCTTCCAATAAATCATGTGCATAGTTTAACACTTAGCACCAAATACATCCAATGTCCCACATCCATTGCTAGGGAAGCATTGCCACCCTTCAAAATTAACCAATGTCCATGATAATAACAAGAATTCATAAGTGCAATATGCCATAACCATACACAACCCATGCTTGGAGTTTAAATCAACCTTTCGAAATATATATGCAACAAATTAAACCAAGATGCTCATTAAAATAACACCTTTTCCCTTTCCTCTTTAAATTAAATCACCAATAAAACTATCATTTTCCCATTTCACTTGGAAAGTGGTTTCGAATTATTAAATTTGTAGATTCATTTTTGAAAAAATTCATTCCTACACTAATCTATCCAGCTGAACTTCTTTGCTTAATTGAAGTCATACTTCCAATGCAGCCAGGTGAGTATCAAATTGATAAAAATAATTCCTTCCATGAAACTGTTCAAAATAATTTTCAAGTGATATGAAGCTTGCAGCAATAGGTTAGTAAGCAATGGATACTTACAACTATTATCTGAAATCATACCAACAATTGGATCATTAGAAACCTTTGAAAAATCTAACTCTATGTAAAAAGCCACAAGATCATGAAACTTATGAAGAGACATTTCTAATGGGTTAAGAAAACCATCTTGGTCCTTTGTGAAGTTTGATTCATCAATAAAATGATGGTCCTCATATACTTTACAACTACTCATATGTTTTTTGATGTTTGTTGCAAGTGCAGGTATAGAAATGATAGACATTTCCTCGTTGATCCTTGGAGTTTTCTGCTCATCAATAGGTGATAAAGAGAATTCCAACTCCTGCTCCAATTCTTCCTTATCTCCTTCATTGTATTTCCATGTCTTAGTTTCAAAACTGTCACATGATGATATATCGATATGTTCATTATCATTCGAATACTCCAAGGAAAAAATTTGATTTTCATGACAACTTAAAACAATATATACATTTGATAAAATGCCAAAAATATCTACATTTTGTATATCACTTTGAAGATCATCAACCTCTTGATCATAATGGAAAGTGTCTTCTACTGCCGCACACTCTTTAGGAATATTTGATCCTTTACTCAACAAATCGAATTCATAACAACATTTTTGATAAAGGAAATCAGTTGCAAATTTCTCTTTGCAAAACAAACGAAATTCAACATGAAAATGTATTAGTGAAGTAATACAAACAACTATGAGTGATCTACACCAATCACAAGATGCTCCATCTAAAGAGTATGTAAAAAAATTGATGAGGACATCTTGAGGACATCTTCAAGTATAAGTTTCAGCTTAAGTATGTACTTGTGAAAATCTAGTAAAAAGTCAGTTGACATTTCCCAATTTTTCCTTCTAAATCTAGGAAGGTATCCTTCCCATTCACTTCTATCAGGCACGGGGTTTGGAAAACCAGATATATTTGAGAAATCAAAAAATGCATACCTCTGAGAAAGAATATTGTCCATTTCAAACCAGTGGAGTCGCCCATAGATATATGAACAATGGAGTCTCCATGGTCAAAGATATGTAGTCTAAAAGTGTCTAGCTTTAGTTCACCATCCAAAGCTAGATCTAATCATCATATTTCGCCCAGGGAAGGTTTCTTCATTGTCGTCCCCAAAAATAACACCAAAAATGTTAGCATTGAGAGTCACCCTCAGACTGCTAGAGGATAATCCCAGTACCCATTTGATTTAAATGATTAAAATGTGTAATAATTGGTGGATCAAAAAGAAAAGAGTAAAAGGGAGGGAATCAGACTGCTTGCAAATACATTCTATTGGGCATGGAGTCATAACATTATGCAGATCACAAGAAATCAGGTTGCCTACCAGATAAAAGGATTATGTAAAGATGTGTAGAAGAATAGAAGGTAAAAAAGAAGAAGAATATCCACATAACATAGATCATTTTTGTAATATTGATTAAAGAGTTCTTGAACAATAATCTATGATTAACAAGCAATTACCACAAATCCTTTGCAGCTCATGAATACATTAAGGCAACTTTTTATCTTCAAAATATGTAAATATTACTCAAGCAAGATGATAATAAAGAATGGAAACAAGAGAAAAAAAGTCTGGTATCACAACTTTCATGAATCTCTAATGGAAAAAACTCCTACAACACATGCCCTCAGGCTTACAAATGAGCAACTCAACTGCTCCTCTAGATCTCTCCTCTCTTGGATCATGAATCCAACCCTTTTCTCATCAAAAACCATTTCATTTATAGTGAATAATCTCTATCTAACCTAAGGAGGTCGAAACCAATGAGTTACATAGGATCCTCCTCCATTTAGGAGTCTTGTTACAAAAGATTCTAACAAAAGCCTAACAAAATCCTATTTTTCAGGATCTTGTCTATTGTGATAAATGCCTCTTGAAACATGTCATCCTAATTGATTTGGAGATGGAACACATGTCCTTCATATCAAACTAACTCCTATGAGACCATTAAAACATTCCTTAACAATTGACATCCTTCCCATAACTCGAATTGGTCAGACTATTAGAGTTTGCAACACCCGTGACAACATGCGTTGCGAACTTTCCCGTAGGTGATGTTTTTAGATTTCCTAAAAAAATATGAACTGGGTCAGTTTTGTTTCTAATTTCCTCTTGTTGTGTGATAATTTCTTAAAAACTGTCAAAAATACTAGTTCCCAACACCGACGTTGCTAACTTTCCTGTAGCATCCTATTTTATTTTTTCAAAGATTCAACACCTCAAAACTTATGTCAAGTGTCCAAACATGCTGCAAAACTCCATTATCTTAATATATAATCGTTTAAGGATACATCTGAAAGGATGCAAAAGATGAAAGTTTTAGCAGTCCTAGAATAGAGTGTTTGCAGTACAGTTCACGATGCCATTATGAAAACCAGCCAAAACCCCTTTCTCAACCCTTAAACATGATGAACACTCTCATGGAGTACCAAGTGGATATAGGCTCGATGCTGACATATTTGAATTAGAATAGAGGTGTCTGCAATCTGTCCAACCTCTAACTCTCTCCTTCATCCATTTCAAAGAAAAGTTCGCAATGCTTAATTCAAACAAGATGTGTATGCTTCAAGGAGACTGTTAGGATGTACAAAGACCTGATCCCTAAATATTTGTTAAAAATAGGCTCTGAAAACAATGAAATCCCTTAGCATGACAAAGAGGTAATGATGGAAATGAATGAATGGAGCACTTAAGTACACTGCGAACTCTCCTAGTGAGTTGGCATCACATACAACCATATTTAACTTGACATTTAAACATATGGATGATGACAAAGAGAACCTTTTATACAACTGAGAGGTGATGTGTCAGGTAATGATGACTAAAAAAAAAAACCAAAGTGGTTCTGTTTTACCCCTACAATTCTATGTGATAACATCTGGCTCCACAGGGGATGGCATGCTCCCAATGAGCTTCTAAGAACATGCATTTCCAATGCCTTATCCATCCCATCTCTGCAATATTTACTTTTTCTATGCCTTTATAGAACCTCTGATCATTTATTGAAAACTGAAAAACACTCACTGCAAACCAAATGATTGCATAGCAAGCTTTTTTATATACATTCCTACACTAATGTATCCAGCTGAGCTTCTTTGCTTAATTGAAGTCATACTTCCAATGCATTTAGGTGAGTATCGAATTGATGAAAATAACTCCTTCCATGAAACTGTTCAAAAGAATTTTCAAGTGATATGAATCTTGCAACAAGACTTTAGTAAGCAATGGATACTTACAACTATGATATGAAATCATACCAACAATTGGATCATTAGAAACCTTTGAAAAACATAACTCTATGTAAAAAGACACATGATCATGAAACTTATGAAGAGACATTTCTAATACTCCCCCTTAACATATTCCTTAACATACCCTTAACATACTCCCCCTGGGATCTTATGACTTGTTGATTGGTATGGACTAGTTGGCTTCTTATAAAACTAAGTTGGACTATTTCCATAAAACTTTAGAATAGTAAATGAAGAAGGGAGAAAGATAACCCTCCAAGGGATTCAGAATCCTGTCTCAATGAGACAAATATCAACCCTTCAAATGAAAAAGTATTGCAGAAAGGGGTGTCCTTTATATGCAATACAGGTGTTGGAATCTATTGAGGATGAAAAACCAAACCTAGAGGATGACCCCATATTAAGAGAATATAAAGACGTGTTTCTAGAAGAGGTACTAGGTCTACCTCCGAGAAGAGACATTGACTTCTCGATAAAACTTGCACCAGGAACAGTGCCAGCATCTAGAACACCCTATAGGATGAGTATGCCAGAACTGGTTGAGTTGAAGCTATAGCTAAAGGAGATGATGGAAAAAGGCTACATCCAACCCAATGTATCTCCTTGGGGAGCACTTGTCTTGTTTGTGAAAAGGAAAAATGGCACACTCTAACTGTGTATAGATTATAGACAACTCAATAAGACAACCATAAATAACAAGTACCCCTTACCAAGAATCGATGACTTGTTCGACCAATTGGGAGGTGCTTCTATTTTCTAGAATATTGAATTAAGGTCTAGATACCATCAATTCTGAATTAAGGATGAAGACATCCACAAAACATCCTTCAGGACAAGGTATGGTCACTATGAATTTGTTGTGGTTCCATTTGGGTTAACCAATGCCCCCACCACTTTTATGTGCTTGATGAATAATGTACTCAGGAAATTTATGGACAAATTTGTATTAGTTTTCATTGATGATATCCTAATCTAATCCAAGAATAGAGAGGAGCACAAAGAACATCTTAGACTCGTACTTCAAGTACTAAGAGAGCATCAGTTCTACGCCAAGTTTAGCACATGTGACTTTTTCCAGAAGCAAGTCCATTACTTAGGCCATGTCATTTTTAAATAAGGGGTGGAAGTAGACCCTGAAAATATCAAATTGATTATGGAATGGCCTACCCCAAAGGTGTATATGATATCAGATCCTTCATGGGCTTGGCAGGATATTATAGAAGGTTCATAAAAGGGTTTTCCAATATTGGTTGTCCAATCACGGCCCTTCAGAAAAAGGGGGTTAAATTCACTTGGACATGAAAATGTGAAGAAATATTTTAGGAACTGAAATACCTCCTAACCCATGCACTCGTGTTGAATATTGCAGACCCTAATAATGATTTCCTCGTCTGTACAAATGCCTGCAAGGAAGGACTTGGAGGAGTCCATATGCAAGAGGGATGTATAATTTGCTACGCATCCAAGAAATTGAATGAGCATGAAATCAATTATGTGACCCATGACCTAGAGTTGGCTGTCATAATGCATTCTTTAAAAATGTGAAGGCATTACCTCCTGGGTAGGAGGTTTGTGCTTATGACAGACCGTTGTGGATTGAGGCACCTATTTGATCAACCAAAACTCAATGCCAGGCAAGCTAGGTGGATGGTTCTCCTTAGTAAGTTTGATTTTGAAATCAAACACATCAAAGGAAAGGAAAATAGGGTGGTCGATGCCCTTAGCAGAAGTATGAAGATGATTCACCTCAAAACGGTAAGCACTTGTGAAACAGATGTTAGGGAAAGAATCATGAATGCACAAGAAACCGATGCATTCTTCAAGACCATGACCTCATACCTAAGGCAAGAGCCTACATGTATAAAGTATAAAGGCTACCAGATGCTCGATGAAGGCCTGCTAAACTATAGAAACAGATTGTATATTCCAAACTGTGATGACTTGAAGAGGTTCATAATGGATGAACTACATTAGAGACCATATACTAGTCATCCAGGATATCAGAAAATGATCACGGCCACTAGGAAACAATTCTATTGGCCTGGATTGAAGAAATACATAGCTAACTATCTAGCCAAGTGCCTAGAATGCTAGCAAGTTAAGGCAGAACACCGGCACCCAACAGGGTTGTTACGACCCCTACCCATCCCAGAATGGAAATGGGAAACCATCTCCATGGACTTCATCACCGGATTACCAAAATCAACCAAGCAAAATGATGCCATCATGGTCGTGGTGGACAAACTGAGTAAGTCTTCTCACTTTGTTCCTTTCAAGTCAACTTGCAAGGCAATAGATATTGCCAACATCTTCATGAAGGAGATATTTAGACTGCATGGCATGCCTAGGGAAATTGTATCTGACAGAGACACCAAATTTACTTCAAGAATTTGTAAATCCTTAATGGTTGGTTTTGAGACTAAATTGTTGTTCAGCACAGCCTACCACCCTCAAACTAATGGATAGACAGAAAGAGTAAACCAAATACTAGAAGACATGCTAAGGATGCATGTAATGCATCATCCTAAGAAGTGGGAAGACTACCTATCATTGGTAGAGTTTGCCTACAAAAACGGTTATCAAGAATCCTTAAAGATGAGCCCTTTTGAAGCCCTCTATGGTAGACAGTGCAATATTCCAATCAGCTAGAGTAATCCAGTGGAAAGAATTACAATCGAACTCGACATGCTGAAATAAATGGAACAAAAAGTGATTCAAATAAAGCAAAATCTGAAAATTGCTCAGAATAAACAGAAAAGTTACGACGACAGAAAGAGAACTCCCAGAGAGTTCAAGACAGGAGACCATGTCTATCTCATAGTTAGACCTAGGAAAAGTTCCCTGAGAATGGAAGTTGTGCCAAGATGGCACCTTGGTATTTTGGACCCTTTGAAGTCTTAGATAGAGTGGGACCTATAGCCTATAGGATAGCACTTCCTCCCACAGTAAAGGCACATAATGTTTTCCATGTTTCATTATTGAATAAATATGTAAGGTAGCTAGAGAGGTAGTGGGGAGGCCTAGAGGGCCCATAGTGATAATAGTGGAGGTCATTCAATGTAAGGTGGACTAGGTCCACTATATTATTAAATAAGACCCACT
>JZKD02S0159506.1:0-23373 GCA_000966675.3 Picea glauca
CAACTTAGAATGAACCCTCCCAGGTCTTCTAGACCTTTATTTATACATTACATGACTCTCGAACAACCTTAGACCAAAGCCCAAGTGTCAAAACCCTAAATCCAAAACCCTAGGTGCCAAAACTCTAGATCGACTTGACCCATTCTTTAAGGGCTTCGCCAGCTTGTCCTTCCTTCTTTTCCACGAGGTGCTCCAAAGCACTCGTTGATGTCTTTTTCCGCTTGTTGAGTTGTCCACAATCCTTCTTCTTTACTTCTTTATCTTCCTTGATCTTCTCTTGCAACGAATAGCTTTTCCTTCGCTTCGCTCCTTCTTTTCTTCTTCTTTAACCACTTCGACACTTCCTCGGTTTATGTGCCTTTTGCGTAGTTCATACTTCACCTTTATTCCTTAAACTTCTCTTCCTTACATAACCAAGGGCCAACAAAGCCTACAACCTCCTTCTCCTTTACTAAGAAATTTCATGAATCAACAATCTCTCCCTTCTTGACCTCCAAAATGGGTTTTAAATAGAGTATTTGTCTAAAAACTACTTCAATATTTTTAGGAGACAAAATCTCTTAAGATCCCCTTAGTTAGGATCCTGTCATATCTCAAGGGATTGGTTGGAGCATATCTCTCAACCATCCATGAAGATCCCAACTCTCCATGAGACTAGGAACTAAAATCCTTCTTAGCTTTTGCACCAAATAATTTCATTTTCTAATGAAAAATACATGAATTTATGAGAACGTAAGCTCAACAAGTATTAATCATTACATTTGAATTTTTGTCACTTTGTCCTTTTTCTTCAACAAGTTATATCTCTAGCATATGAAGTCCAATTGATCTCATTCGAAATGCATCTGAAAGATTAAGGTGTGCTCTTTGTTTTGTATAACATCTTGACAATGAATATAGTCAAATGAAACATGTCGATTATGAAGATCCTCGTGGATCACACCTCCCCACGGATGAAAATTTTGGTCTCCAAAATTACCAACTTTAATCATAAATCCAACATCAACTGCATGCAAATGTCCCTGAAAGGAACATTCCAGTATTCCTTCACCCATGTACTTCAGAAACATAATGCAAATCCAACACCTGCAACCTACTGTAAAGAAAATGTCACAAAAAGGCACATCCATTGTCTCCTTCACCTCTATTCTTTAGAGCTCAAAATGAAAATCCCACATCTGCATAAATTTGCAACCTGTATATGATGATATCTGGATTACATAGCTGATGGTACCTATATTACATATTTTTAAATACTTTACAAGAGTTTATAAAATACTCATGGCCAAGTTTACAATGATTTCCCAATATGGACTTTAGGAAAAATAATTCCTCTCACACAGAAGTGTCTACAAAATTCCATTTGGAAACATTCATCTTCAATTCACAATGAAAAATAAAATGTCCACTAGTGTTGGCATAGGGGAAGACCTAGGGTTAAATGCTTAACAATGCACCAACAAAACTCCGACTATCAGTCCTTTTAGAAACACCTGTAAAGTCAGCGTAGTATCACTTGAGGTAGAAGCAGGGGGGTTACAGGATGCAAGTGTCTGTAACTAGGTTGGTACACAGATCTGTGATACTAACACTTCGTAGAGTATTCTATTAATTCTTAGAAGATGACATGAATTAGTTCATTAACCTTATTAACATCACATAACATAATCTAAGATAGATCTAGCACAGTAATAACAAAAGATTATGCACCTCAAACAGTTAGCACTTAGCACTATGGATCAGTTCTAACATTTAACATAAGCAAAACATTTAAGAAAAACATGCATATTCATTACACATTTTAATATAAGCACTAAACAAAGCACAACAACGATAACATTTCACAAATCAAACCATAAGACACCAGATATATGTGGTTCACCCTAGTGTGGGGCTACGTCCACCAACTGCTTCGCCTCTTTATTATTCGTCTGAATCTTACATTCATCCACTCCTGTGCACTAAGCCACATAGTCAAGCTTCGCACCAGACATGATATCTGGGCACCGAGCACCAAATCCTCCTTCCAAAACTAGGTCAAGGCCCATAACCAACTCTCTATCAAGCACAAATCCTTAACACACATGGATTCCCTTGCACAAATCCACTCGAACTACTTGCACTTAGCTCAAAAGAATACTACTTCTACCATACATTATTATTTTATTTATACTTTTACAAACCCTTACAATAAGGCCTAAACATGGGGAAACCCCATGGGCCGACATCCCATACATCCATTACAAAAACCCTAGAGGACCCTTTACTGGGTCCACATATCCCTCAAAATAAGTGAGATCCGCGATCTCAGCTCCACCTGGGCACTCCATCTCCAACCATCATGGAAAATTCCAAAAGTGGGCCAAATCCGACCAAGGTTTCTTCAAAACTTGGTCGAGGGCCAACAGGCCCCCAACACTCACCTGTGACTCGTCCTGAGTCAATCAGGTGTAGGCAATGATGATTCAAAGGCCTCGATCTTAACTTGAGTTGCCTCGACTTTATGCTTCACCTAATCCTCCTACTCAACAAGCTCCTGGATCATCTTCTCTGTAACAGGCCCTTCCAGGCGCTATTCTACTATTGCAACCACTTGATCCAATTACAAGCCTTGACCATCAATATCTTCAAACACCTTGCAGGCTTCATCTTGCACAGGTTGTAGCTTCTGCATGACTTCCATTACCTTACCTTGGAGGGTAGTGATTTGTTGATGTACTGCGCACTGCTCCTAATCCTCGACAAGGTGTTCATATGTCTGTGCACTTCTATCACTCAGCTATTTTCATTTTGAGGTGAGGGATCTTATCCTTACTACTGTGTTCTTAGTGGTCTCCTCCCTCTGGTCACGCACCTCCTGCGGGGTGCTCAATACAGTTTGGGCCTTTAATTCTGTTATCCTAGCCTGAAGCTATTGGAGGGTCTTAGCGAGCTTCACTATTTGAGCTTCGACCGACTCTTCCCCTTCCTGTTCCAAGTCTGGCACAGAGAGAGATGATTTACTCACCGCTTCTTTGATCGTGGCCCTCCCTGCGAGAAACTGATCCTTTTCTCTTTGTATCTGGGCCTTTTTCTCTTGGAGCTTCACCTGAAGCTCTGCTTTCTCACTTTCCTGGGCTGCTACATTGTCCCGTGCTTCTTGTAATTGCACTAGGACTTCATATTTCTCTTGTTTTAAGGCTTTTGTAGCCTTCTTCTTCTCTTCCTAGACTCTCTGGAACCGGGCTTTTGTTGCATCTGCCGGTCTTCTCAATTGGGCTGGTTCATCCCCCAATTCTGTAGCTTGTGACAAGGAAGGCGTGGTACAGACAGGTGGGGTAGACAAATAGACAGGCAGGGTCTAGATTCAGATAACACATCTCGACACTTGGATAATTCTTTTCTTAGCTCAATTAATCACAGGTAGAAAAAAGTGGTCCTGACGTAGCGACCGATGAGTTAAATAAGCGGGGCACCATAAAAGATCTTCCAATGGCCAGGAAATGCTTCCATCAATGTAAATCTGTCCGTTATGGCGAGGTATCAACGTCCAAAATTTGTCCATCGGCCCATAAATGAGTTTTCTAACCATTTTGAAGTGTCGTTCTAATGACTGGGGCACCTCCAATGGTCATATATCTTCTCCAGGGAGAAGTCCAATTCTGTGCGGTCCTACTGTTCCAGCGAGGTTCAAATCCTGTGAACTTGCCTCCTTTGAGGTTCCAATCTGCAAAGTCTTCCATCTGGTTTCTGTAGCTTCTTGTAGCTTTTCCATCTTAACTTTCTTTTTATTGATCTTCCTTGCCTTCTTTCTTGTTATCTGAGTCTCTTTAACTATTTCTAGAATCCTCTTTCCATTCTTATTCTTATCTTCCCCTAGCATAGTAACTTCGCACTGTTGAAGTGCCCTCAAATTGTTTGAAGTTAATATCTCTTTTCTTAACACTTCCTGGGTTGATGTACTTCTTTCTAGAATAGATAGGTCCTTCAAGCCTTCTTGCATTATTTCAACCTTGATAGTCGATTCTCTTGCCTTCTGTCCCTCCAGCGTTATTGCTTTGTTCTGTTGCTTCGATTTATCCTCTCGTTATTCTATTAGTCAGTTTATTTTTCTAGCTATGAAATCCCTTAGTTCTTGCTTTTTCTTTTCTATAGCTTATTCCTCTACTTTCCTTATGATCTAATCCTTTTCAATCCAAGTCTTGCCTAACAAAAGTGGGAAAGGGGCATTGTCCCCAACAAACTTAATGACTTCAAATTCTTCTCCAGTCGATGTTCCCTGAACAATAATATGCATATTAGTTACTCTTCCACATAATGTTATCATCTTACCTTTAAACAAACATATCCTTCCCAATGAAGGTACCACAGTAGACTTTCCCAAAATTTTCCAAGTTTCTTTTGTCACAATATTCACTTGTGTTTCTTCATCTAAGACACAGTCTATGTCGAAGTCTTCTATTCTTGCACTTATGCACTATTTTTCTTTCAGGATTTCTGGTAAACTGACATCTTCGTGAGCATCCATTATTTCTTTCAACTGTGATATCTTAGTTTGAACTTTCTCTCACCCTTTCTCTTTATGATTTTCTAATATGCCCTTGGTCTCTTGACTTTTTTCATAGTTTTCCTATCTTATGTTCACCCCTTCAACTTTAGCAATCATCCTTGGACAATCCTCAACCTCATGACCAACAATCTTACAACAAAGACAAATAGGGTCTACGCCAAGGCATTCCTTAACAATATGTCCCGGTCTTCTGCAATTATAACACAATGTCAATCCTCTTTTTATTTTAATTGTTCCCCAACCTTTTATTTACTGTGAATATCCTCTAGGATCATAGTGCTGGATTTGCAATCTGCAAAAAAAAATTCTAGGTTCCTGCATCCACTTATTAGTCCAAAAACTCTTTCTATGTATAGGAATAACATATCTTTCTTCATTTCCATTAAATTTACTGAAATCAACTCTTTCATTTAACTGCGCCCTAGCCTTCAAACTAGGACATAATCTATTAAACATACTTAAGTTCATGCTTTCAAAACAAAAACGTTTACTTATCTTTCTCTTTTCAAAGCACAAAGCTTTATCTCTTTTCTTCAGATCAACTTACTTTCTAGGCACAAATCTTTGCAAGTCAAGTAGGGTATTGCACACTTCAAAAACATATCTACGCACATAGCTTCTCTTTTTCTTTACTTCAATTCCCAACAATCACAGTTTTAGGTCCCGACAATGAAACCATTTGTTGGCACAGGGGCAGACCTAGGGTTCAACGCTTAAAAACACACCAACAAAACTCCGACTACCAATCCTTTCGACAACACCTGCAAAGTAGGCGCAGTCTCACCCGAGGTAGAAGCAGGGGGGGTTACAGGACGCAGGTGTCTGTAACCAGGCTGGGACACAAATATGTGATAATAACACTTCTCAGAGTATTCTATTAACTCTTAGAAGATTACATGGATTAGTTCATTAACCTTATTAACATCGTAGAACATAATCTAAGATAGATCTAGCGCAGTAATAACCAAATATTATGCACCTCAAATAGTTAGCACTTAACACTGTGGATCAGATCTAGCATTTAACATAAGCACAAAATTTAAGCAAAGCATACATATTCATTACACATTCTAATCTAAGCACTAAGAAAAACATAACAGATATAACATTGCATAAAGCGAATCATAAGACACCAGATATACGTGGTTCACCCCAGTGTGGGGCTACGTCCACCAACTGCTTCACCTCCTTCCAAAACTAAGTCAAGGCCTAGAGCCAACTAATCTCTATCAAGCACAAATCCTTAACACACATACATTCCCTTACACAAAACCACTCGAACTACTTGCACTTATCTCAAAAGACTATTAGTTCTACCATACATTCTTCTTTTATTTATACTTTTACAAACCCTTACAATAAGGCCTAAACATGGGGAAACCCCATGGGCCGACATCCCATATACCCGTTACAAAAACCCTAGAGGACCCTTTACGAGGTCCACATATCCCTCAAAATAAGTGAGATCCGCGATCTTAGCTTCGCTTGGGCGCTCCATCTTCGACCATCATGTTGAAGTCCAAAAGTGGGCCAAATCCAACCAAGATTTACTCAAAACTTAATCGAGGGCCAACAACTAGTTGTAGACTCTATGGTATTTAAAACCCACTATAACAATGATGCTATCTCCCAAAACACCCCTTGCTTGACAACACCGATGGAATCAATACCATTGGTTTCAAAACCTATAATTTAAATCCACATTAGTAAGTAGAACAAGAAGCGAATTATAATAAAGTACCCATATCAAAAAGGTTTTGACCTGATGGTTATCAACTCCATATAACCTTAGACTCAACATCAAACTTTTCTCTATGTGTATAAGTGGTCTCGACACTGTGCTTTGGCACCCAATACTCGGTGTAATGTCCAAGAACTCCACCTCCAATCTAGTCCTCGACACTGCCACTAGTGCACTCTTAGATGCCAATTCCATTGAGAATGGTTCATCTTCATGGCCAACGAGCATCATGAATTTTAACACCATCAAAATCTATGTTGGAATTTCTGAAAACAAAACATTATATTTGTCTATTATGTAACAGATTGCAGCCTTGGACAATGATGAACACAATAGAAAGGAAACAAAAATTTCCAACAAACTGAACCTCAATAACTTACATCGGCCGCTAAAACACCACCAGAAACTGCATATAATTACACATTGCAACAAAAAAAGAAGAAACTCATACATCAAAAGGTTTCATGTTTTTCTCTGATGGTATTGGTTTGTGCATATTAAGATTGTCAGATTGGATTCGACCATCCGGTTCCAGCGACTGCATAATCTCTGTGTCACCAATGCCATTGGAGTATAAGACACATATGTTAGGGTTCTTGAGGTGGTAAAAATGGCCTCCAAATTTATGAACTGCAAGTTATAGCTCATGCCTCTTGGGTCGATGGAAATGGCATCACCGACACCTGCATAAACAGAATCCCACGATGCATGATTCTGTAACGCTCTCCTTGACGGCCTTCACGAGGTGTATCAAATTCATATTGCATGTACTCACCTCATACCAAACGGAAGATATACCCACCTAGTGGAACGAGTCAATTTTCATGGTGTAGGCCAAAATGTGAACAAATTTGGATTTTTCACGCCATGCATGCCCAATATAATAACGTGGACTGCTCATGGACTTTGGAATCCCCCAAAATCTGCTCGTAATTTAATTGCGATTTAGACGTTGTGGCTATACAAAATTTGCAGCTTCACCAAATTAGCACACAGGTAAACAAATCCATCTTCACAACTGTAGTGTTCCCCATCTTGTGGCACTAACCAAGGATGGACCCACTTCTTGTTACCTCTCTTGGCATCAAAATATCAATCCTCACAAACATGGTCAGGAGGCCCGATCATACATCTGTCTCGTTCTCAAGTTGAAACCCGTCGTTGAAAATTGCAAATGTTTTTCAGAGCCAACAATGCAATGAAGTTTTGATTAAATTGCATCCATATCCGCATGAAGATGTGGTAAACTCCATAGCGTATGAGGTAAAGTAAAAACTTCTTATTGCACTTGACATTGATATAACAGACGAAATTAGTGATGCAATTGTGATAATCTATGCAAAAACTATCCATCCCCTCGCAGGGAACTTCTCCATGGATTCCAGTGTAAATAATCTGCAGCTAGAGCGTTGTCTCTGCTATACTTTTCAACGGATTTATGGGGGAAAAACAATGCATAGAGGGCGACTCCTTTCCACAGATTATCTCCTTGATGATGTTGTCATTTCATTGGAGCTATGGAAAAACTATCCATCCCCTCGCAGGGAACTTCTCCATGGATTCCAGTGTAAATAATCTGCAGCTAGAGCGTTGTCTCTGCTATACTTTTCAATGGATTTATGGGGGAAAAACAATGCGTAGAGGGTGACTCCTTTCCACAGATTATCTCCTTGATCATGTTGTCATTTCATTGGAGCGAGCCCCATATATTGATGAGCAACGTAACCCACTCCTTTGGATTTCCCCACAATTTCAACGAATGTAGAATCATACCCTCCTTTGAATATATGAAAGGTACTAATACAAACATTTTCAATTGATCACCTTTGAATATATGAAAGGTACTAATACCAACATTTTCAATTGATACCTATACGATTGAAATTTATGTTTAAAATATGATGAAATGTTCCCATTTACAATAGGTGTACACTTTTCAGCATAATAATAACATCGAATTTTCCATAGGGAACACAATGATAACAACGATCTTGGCCTTTGAGTGGTCAATTCAACTCAAGAAACTTTAACTGACACATTCTCTTCTCANCAACTTAGAATGAACCCTCCCAGGTCTTCTAGACCTTTATTTATACATTACATGACTCTCGAACAACCTTAGACCAAAGCCCAAGTGTCAAAACCCTAAATCCAAAACCCTAGGTGCCAAAACTCTAGATCGACTTGACCCATTCTTTAAGGGCTTCGCCAGCTTGTCCTTCCTTCTTTTCCACGAGGTGCTCCAAAGCACTCGTTGATGTCTTTTTCCGCTTGTTGAGTTGTCCACAATCCTTCTTCTTTACTTCTTTATCTTCCTTGATCTTCTCTTGCAACGAATAGCTTTTCCTTCGCTTCGCTCCTTCTTTTCTTCTTCTTTAACCACTTCGACACTTCCTCGGTTTATGTGCCTTTTGCGTAGTTCATACTTCACCTTTATTCCTTAAACTTCTCTTCCTTACATAACCAAGGGCCAACAAAGCCTACAACCTCCTTCTCCTTTACTAAGAAATTTCATGAATCAACAATCTCTCCCTTCTTGACCTCCAAAATGGGTTTTAAATAGAGTATTTGTCTAAAAACTACTTCAATATTTTTAGGAGACAAAATCTCTTAAGATCCCCTTAGTTAGGATCCTGTCATATCTCAAGGGATTGGTTGGAGCATATCTCTCAACCATCCATGAAGATCCCAACTCTCCATGAGACTAGGAACTAAAATCCTTCTTAGCTTTTGCACCAAATAATTTCATTTTCTAATGAAAAATACATGAATTTATGAGAACGTAAGCTCAACAAGTATTAATCATTACATTTGAATTTTTGTCACTTTGTCCTTTTTCTTCAACAAGTTATATCTCTAGCATATGAAGTCCAATTGATCTCATTCGAAATGCATCTGAAAGATTAAGGTGTGCTCTTTGTTTTGTATAACATCTTGACAATGAATATAGTCAAATGAAACATGTCGATTATGAAGATCCTCGTGGATCACACCTCCCCACGGATGAAAATTTTGGTCTCCAAAATTACCAACTTTAATCATAAATCCAACATCAACTGCATGCAAATGTCCCTGAAAGGAACATTCCAGTATTCCTTCACCCATGTACTTCAGAAACATAATGCAAATCCAACACCTGCAACCTACTGTAAAGAAAATGTCACAAAAAGGCACATCCATTGTCTCCTTCACCTCTATTCTTTAGAGCTCAAAATGAAAATCCCACATCTGCATAAATTTGCAACCTGTATATGATGATATCTGGATTACATAGCTGATGGTACCTATATTACATATTTTTAAATACTTTACAAGAGTTTATAAAATACTCATGGCCAAGTTTACAATGATTTCCCAATATGGACTTTAGGAAAAATAATTCCTCTCACACAGAAGTGTCTACAAAATTCCATTTGGAAACATTCATCTTCAATTCACAATGAAAAATAAAATGTCCACTAGTGTTGGCATAGGGGAAGACCTAGGGTTAAATGCTTAACAATGCACCAACAAAACTCCGACTATCAGTCCTTTTAGAAACACCTGTAAAGTCAGCGTAGTATCACTTGAGGTAGAAGCAGGGGGGTTACAGGATGCAAGTGTCTGTAACTAGGTTGGTACACAGATCTGTGATACTAACACTTCGTAGAGTATTCTATTAATTCTTAGAAGATGACATGAATTAGTTCATTAACCTTATTAACATCACATAACATAATCTAAGATAGATCTAGCACAGTAATAACAAAAGATTATGCACCTCAAACAGTTAGCACTTAGCACTATGGATCAGTTCTAACATTTAACATAAGCAAAACATTTAAGAAAAACATGCATATTCATTACACATTTTAATATAAGCACTAAACAAAGCACAACAACGATAACATTTCACAAATCAAACCATAAGACACCAGATATATGTGGTTCACCCTAGTGTGGGGCTACGTCCACCAACTGCTTCGCCTCTTTATTATTCGTCTGAATCTTACATTCATCCACTCCTGTGCACTAAGCCACATAGTCAAGCTTCGCACCAGACATGATATCTGGGCACCGAGCACCAAATCCTCCTTCCAAAACTAGGTCAAGGCCCATAACCAACTCTCTATCAAGCACAAATCCTTAACACACATGGATTCCCTTGCACAAATCCACTCGAACTACTTGCACTTAGCTCAAAAGAATACTACTTCTACCATACATTATTATTTTATTTATACTTTTACAAACCCTTACAATAAGGCCTAAACATGGGGAAACCCCATGGGCCGACATCCCATACATCCATTACAAAAACCCTAGAGGACCCTTTACTGGGTCCACATATCCCTCAAAATAAGTGAGATCCGCGATCTCAGCTCCACCTGGGCACTCCATCTCCAACCATCATGGAAAATTCCAAAAGTGGGCCAAATCCGACCAAGGTTTCTTCAAAACTTGGTCGAGGGCCAACAGGCCCCCAACACTCACCTGTGACTCGTCCTGAGTCAATCAGGTGTAGGCAATGATGATTCAAAGGCCTCGATCTTAACTTGAGTTGCCTCGACTTTATGCTTCACCTAATCCTCCTACTCAACAAGCTCCTGGATCATCTTCTCTGTAACAGGCCCTTCCAGGCGCTATTCTACTATTGCAACCACTTGATCCAATTACAAGCCTTGACCATCAATATCTTCAAACACCTTGCAGGCTTCATCTTGCACAGGTTGTAGCTTCTGCATGACTTCCATTACCTTACCTTGGAGGGTAGTGATTTGTTGATGTACTGCGCACTGCTCCTAATCCTCGACAAGGTGTTCATATGTCTGTGCACTTCTATCACTCAGCTATTTTCATTTTGAGGTGAGGGATCTTATCCTTACTACTGTGTTCTTAGTGGTCTCCTCCCTCTGGTCACGCACCTCCTGCGGGGTGCTCAATACAGTTTGGGCCTTTAATTCTGTTATCCTAGCCTGAAGCTATTGGAGGGTCTTAGCGAGCTTCACTATTTGAGCTTCGACCGACTCTTCCCCTTCCTGTTCCAAGTCTGGCACAGAGAGAGATGATTTACTCACCGCTTCTTTGATCGTGGCCCTCCCTGCGAGAAACTGATCCTTTTCTCTTTGTATCTGGGCCTTTTTCTCTTGGAGCTTCACCTGAAGCTCTGCTTTCTCACTTTCCTGGGCTGCTACATTGTCCCGTGCTTCTTGTAATTGCACTAGGACTTCATATTTCTCTTGTTTTAAGGCTTTTGTAGCCTTCTTCTTCTCTTCCTAGACTCTCTGGAACCGGGCTTTTGTTGCATCTGCCGGTCTTCTCAATTGGGCTGGTTCATCCCCCAATTCTGTAGCTTGTGACAAGGAAGGCGTGGTACAGACAGGTGGGGTAGACAAATAGACAGGCAGGGTCTAGATTCAGATAACACATCTCGACACTTGGATAATTCTTTTCTTAGCTCAATTAATCACAGGTAGAAAAAAGTGGTCCTGACGTAGCGACCGATGAGTTAAATAAGCGGGGCACCATAAAAGATCTTCCAATGGCCAGGAAATGCTTCCATCAATGTAAATCTGTCCGTTATGGCGAGGTATCAACGTCCAAAATTTGTCCATCGGCCCATAAATGAGTTTTCTAACCATTTTGAAGTGTCGTTCTAATGACTGGGGCACCTCCAATGGTCATATATCTTCTCCAGGGAGAAGTCCAATTCTGTGCGGTCCTACTGTTCCAGCGAGGTTCAAATCCTGTGAACTTGCCTCCTTTGAGGTTCCAATCTGCAAAGTCTTCCATCTGGTTTCTGTAGCTTCTTGTAGCTTTTCCATCTTAACTTTCTTTTTATTGATCTTCCTTGCCTTCTTTCTTGTTATCTGAGTCTCTTTAACTATTTCTAGAATCCTCTTTCCATTCTTATTCTTATCTTCCCCTAGCATAGTAACTTCGCACTGTTGAAGTGCCCTCAAATTGTTTGAAGTTAATATCTCTTTTCTTAACACTTCCTGGGTTGATGTACTTCTTTCTAGAATAGATAGGTCCTTCAAGCCTTCTTGCATTATTTCAACCTTGATAGTCGATTCTCTTGCCTTCTGTCCCTCCAGCGTTATTGCTTTGTTCTGTTGCTTCGATTTATCCTCTCGTTATTCTATTAGTCAGTTTATTTTTCTAGCTATGAAATCCCTTAGTTCTTGCTTTTTCTTTTCTATAGCTTATTCCTCTACTTTCCTTATGATCTAATCCTTTTCAATCCAAGTCTTGCCTAACAAAAGTGGGAAAGGGGCATTGTCCCCAACAAACTTAATGACTTCAAATTCTTCTCCAGTCGATGTTCCCTGAACAATAATATGCATATTAGTTACTCTTCCACATAATGTTATCATCTTACCTTTAAACAAACATATCCTTCCCAATGAAGGTACCACAGTAGACTTTCCCAAAATTTTCCAAGTTTCTTTTGTCACAATATTCACTTGTGTTTCTTCATCTAAGACACAGTCTATGTCGAAGTCTTCTATTCTTGCACTTATGCACTATTTTTCTTTCAGGATTTCTGGTAAACTGACATCTTCGTGAGCATCCATTATTTCTTTCAACTGTGATATCTTAGTTTGAACTTTCTCTCACCCTTTCTCTTTATGATTTTCTAATATGCCCTTGGTCTCTTGACTTTTTTCATAGTTTTCCTATCTTATGTTCACCCCTTCAACTTTAGCAATCATCCTTGGACAATCCTCAACCTCATGACCAACAATCTTACAACAAAGACAAATAGGGTCTACGCCAAGGCATTCCTTAACAATATGTCCCGGTCTTCTGCAATTATAACACAATGTCAATCCTCTTTTTATTTTAATTGTTCCCCAACCTTTTATTTACTGTGAATATCCTCTAGGATCATAGTGCTGGATTTGCAATCTGCAAAAAAAAATTCTAGGTTCCTGCATCCACTTATTAGTCCAAAAACTCTTTCTATGTATAGGAATAACATATCTTTCTTCATTTCCATTAAATTTACTGAAATCAACTCTTTCATTTAACTGCGCCCTAGCCTTCAAACTAGGACATAATCTATTAAACATACTTAAGTTCATGCTTTCAAAACAAAAACGTTTACTTATCTTTCTCTTTTCAAAGCACAAAGCTTTATCTCTTTTCTTCAGATCAACTTACTTTCTAGGCACAAATCTTTGCAAGTCAAGTAGGGTATTGCACACTTCAAAAACATATCTACGCACATAGCTTCTCTTTTTCTTTACTTCAATTCCCAACAATCACAGTTTTAGGTCCCGACAATGAAACCATTTGTTGGCACAGGGGCAGACCTAGGGTTCAACGCTTAAAAACACACCAACAAAACTCCGACTACCAATCCTTTCGACAACACCTGCAAAGTAGGCGCAGTCTCACCCGAGGTAGAAGCAGGGGGGGTTACAGGACGCAGGTGTCTGTAACCAGGCTGGGACACAAATATGTGATAATAACACTTCTCAGAGTATTCTATTAACTCTTAGAAGATTACATGGATTAGTTCATTAACCTTATTAACATCGTAGAACATAATCTAAGATAGATCTAGCGCAGTAATAACCAAATATTATGCACCTCAAATAGTTAGCACTTAACACTGTGGATCAGATCTAGCATTTAACATAAGCACAAAATTTAAGCAAAGCATACATATTCATTACACATTCTAATCTAAGCACTAAGAAAAACATAACAGATATAACATTGCATAAAGCGAATCATAAGACACCAGATATACGTGGTTCACCCCAGTGTGGGGCTACGTCCACCAACTGCTTCACCTCCTTCCAAAACTAAGTCAAGGCCTAGAGCCAACTAATCTCTATCAAGCACAAATCCTTAACACACATACATTCCCTTACACAAAACCACTCGAACTACTTGCACTTATCTCAAAAGACTATTAGTTCTACCATACATTCTTCTTTTATTTATACTTTTACAAACCCTTACAATAAGGCCTAAACATGGGGAAACCCCATGGGCCGACATCCCATATACCCGTTACAAAAACCCTAGAGGACCCTTTACGAGGTCCACATATCCCTCAAAATAAGTGAGATCCGCGATCTTAGCTTCGCTTGGGCGCTCCATCTTCGACCATCATGTTGAAGTCCAAAAGTGGGCCAAATCCAACCAAGATTTACTCAAAACTTAATCGAGGGCCAACAACTAGTTGTAGACTCTATGGTATTTAAAACCCACTATAACAATGATGCTATCTCCCAAAACACCCCTTGCTTGACAACACCGATGGAATCAATACCATTGGTTTCAAAACCTATAATTTAAATCCACATTAGTAAGTAGAACAAGAAGCGAATTATAATAAAGTACCCATATCAAAAAGGTTTTGACCTGATGGTTATCAACTCCATATAACCTTAGACTCAACATCAAACTTTTCTCTATGTGTATAAGTGGTCTCGACACTGTGCTTTGGCACCCAATACTCGGTGTAATGTCCAAGAACTCCACCTCCAATCTAGTCCTCGACACTGCCACTAGTGCACTCTTAGATGCCAATTCCATTGAGAATGGTTCATCTTCATGGCCAACGAGCATCATGAATTTTAACACCATCAAAATCTATGTTGGAATTTCTGAAAACAAAACATTATATTTGTCTATTATGTAACAGATTGCAGCCTTGGACAATGATGAACACAATAGAAAGGAAACAAAAATTTCCAACAAACTGAACCTCAATAACTTACATCGGCCGCTAAAACACCACCAGAAACTGCATATAATTACACATTGCAACAAAAAAAGAAGAAACTCATACATCAAAAGGTTTCATGTTTTTCTCTGATGGTATTGGTTTGTGCATATTAAGATTGTCAGATTGGATTCGACCATCCGGTTCCAGCGACTGCATAATCTCTGTGTCACCAATGCCATTGGAGTATAAGACACATATGTTAGGGTTCTTGAGGTGGTAAAAATGGCCTCCAAATTTATGAACTGCAAGTTATAGCTCATGCCTCTTGGGTCGATGGAAATGGCATCACCGACACCTGCATAAACAGAATCCCACGATGCATGATTCTGTAACGCTCTCCTTGACGGCCTTCACGAGGTGTATCAAATTCATATTGCATGTACTCACCTCATACCAAACGGAAGATATACCCACCTAGTGGAACGAGTCAATTTTCATGGTGTAGGCCAAAATGTGAACAAATTTGGATTTTTCACGCCATGCATGCCCAATATAATAACGTGGACTGCTCATGGACTTTGGAATCCCCCAAAATCTGCTCGTAATTTAATTGCGATTTAGACGTTGTGGCTATACAAAATTTGCAGCTTCACCAAATTAGCACACAGGTAAACAAATCCATCTTCACAACTGTAGTGTTCCCCATCTTGTGGCACTAACCAAGGATGGACCCACTTCTTGTTACCTCTCTTGGCATCAAAATATCAATCCTCACAAACATGGTCAGGAGGCCCGATCATACATCTGTCTCGTTCTCAAGTTGAAACCCGTCGTTGAAAATTGCAAATGTTTTTCAGAGCCAACAATGCAATGAAGTTTTGATTAAATTGCATCCATATCCGCATGAAGATGTGGTAAACTCCATAGCGTATGAGGTAAAGTAAAAACTTCTTATTGCACTTGACATTGATATAACTGACGAAATTAGTGATGCAATTGTGATAATCTATGCAAAAACTATCCATCCCCTCGCAGGGAACTTCTCCATGGATTCTAGTGTAAATAATCTGCAGCTAGAGCGTTGTCTCTGCTATACTTTTCAATGGATTTATGGGGGAAAAACAATGCGTAGAGGGCGACTCCTTTCCACAGATTATCTCCTTGATCATGTTGTCATTTCATTGGAGCGAGCCCCATATATTGATGAGCAACGTAACCCACTCCTTTGGATTTCCCCACAATTTCAACCAATGTAGAATCATACCCTCCTTTGAATATAGGAAAGGTACTAATACCAACATTTTCAATTGATAATCATACGATTGAAATTTATGTTTAAAATATGATGAAATGTGCCCATTTACAATAGGTGTACACCTTTCAGCATAATAATAACATCGAATTTTCCATAGGGAACACAATGATAACAACGATCTAGGCCTTTGAGTGGTCAATTCAACTCAAGAAACTTTAACTGACACATTCTCTTCTCAAAAGTGTTGGATTTCTACAATATTGTTGGCATATTGGAGAAGTCTGCAAATTCATAGTCAATACATACATAATCTCTACAAATCCAACTTCTATTTATATTATACTTAGAAAAACCAACATTTTCGAGATGAACCAAAATTTGTTCCATGTGCCAACAAAGAACTGCAACCAACCAACTCCATCACAACTTGTCGACCCTATGGACACCCTGCCATTTTAGAACACGGAATTTTTTCCATCCAGACTCTGTTTGAGACAATTTAAGCTTTGTCGGATTCCTCTCAACGATATTTTCGCAATGGTACCATTTCTTTTCGATTTTGAGTTATGAAAATTTTGAGCATTTTTTATAAAAAGAGGGATACTTTCCCCCATATAACTCAAGAATTTGCAGAATAGCTGAAATAAAACTTGTAGAATTTGCTTACCCAACTGACACCAATCACTTTCTTCTTGTAACCATATTTTTTCAATGGTCGATGGAGCCTCCTTTTTTACAGGATTTTTCACAAGCTGTCTGCTTGATTTGTGGTGAATTTCAGGATGCAACTTCCAACATTTATTCTCCCAATGGCCACTGATGTTGCAATAACTGCAAAAATTCTTTCGTTTTCCATTCAATTGTGCATTCTTGATTGGAGGAATTGGAATGTGTGGTTTCTTCTTTATCCCACTTCCCATAGACACATCTGTCTTCTTAACCAAAAGTTTCTTCGTTTGATGCTTGGCTACATCACGGTTAGAAGATGTAATGCAAAAATCATTTTTCTTATATACAAGAAAATAATTTGAATGACTTTTATACCTTTCTGAATTTTCCTTGATTTGATGAGGACTAGCTAGTTTGATTCCTTTCTTGGAATATGATGGTGAAGAGATAGATTTTGCTTCAACAACCTTTGAGAATTCTCCATTCTCTTCCTTTCCATAACCTGAATATACAAATGGTTGTCTTGGTACAACCTCCAATGTACGAGTGACTACTTGGCCATTATTGCCAAGTCCACCTCCTTTGTATCCCATTTTAGTGAGAAGTTTCATGCCAACATTATTATCATACTGAGATGAAAGTGAAAATGAAGAAATACTCTCAACACATAACTCAGTTTGGTTTTATGCATCCACAGTAGAAGAATCTTTGTCCTCCATTCGTTCACCATGCTGCAACTTAGCCAAAATATCATCCTTGGCTTGCAATTCGAGCTGCAATTCTTCAATAATTCCATTAAGGAATTCTCCATGAAGCTGAGATTTCTCTTGAAGCTCTTGCTTCTCTTCTTCTTCAACTTGTAGAAGCCTTCTGAGCTATGCATTCTATGCTTGAATGCATTGGATTACTTCTTCCAACTCTTGAAGTCTCGCTTGCTTCAATCCTTTTCCCATGATGATATTCACAATCTGCAAAACTTCTAGACCTGCTCTAATACCCCTTGATCTGGAAACTTGGTGAGAATTTTCTTACATCCAAATTTTCAATGAAGAATATTTTGCTGACGAAATTGCATGTGAATAAGAGCTATTGGATTGATTAAAAATTCCTTATTAATGAATATATTAACATAATAGCATCAAATTGTCAAAATTACCATGTATTCTTGTAAATAAATCTCTACTTATCCAAGTGAGAATGCATCAACGTCACACACATACAACTTTGAAAACAATGTGATAACAAAGTTCACCAGACCCCTTGGCTACGTCTCTGGGTCCATGAAATTCGTGAACCTGCTTTATTGATTCTTCTTGAAAGGGATATGCATAAACAAACCCACAACTTGCTTCTCCTTTACTAAAAAATCTCATGAATCAACAAGCTCTCCCTTCTTGACCTCCAAAAAGGCGTTTAAATAGAGTCTCCATCTGAGAACTACTTCAATATTTTTAGGAGACAAAATCTCTCAATATCCCCTTAGTTAGGATCCTAGCATATCTCAATGGATTGGTTGGAGCATATCTCTCAACCACCCATGAAGATCTCAACTCTCCAGGAGACTAGGAAATAAAAGCCTTCTTAGATTTTGCACCAAACAATTTTATTTTCTAATGAAAAATACATGAATTTATGAGAACCTAATCTCAACAAGTATTAATCATTACATTTGAAGTTTTGTCACTTTGTCCTTTTTTTTCAACGAGTTATATATCTAGCATATGAATTCCAATTGACCTCATTCAAAATGCATCAGAAATATTAAAGTGAGCTCTTTGTTGTGTAGAACATCTTGACAGTGACTATAGTGAACTAAAATGTGTCAACTATAAATATCCTCGTGGATCATCCACACTGGAACTGAGCGAAGGTCTTAAATAATTTTGTTCAGGTCTTTTAACTTCATTGGATGCCAAAATTGACAAATTGAATGAAGGATTAACAACTTTGTTGGATGCCAAAGTTAACAAATTGAACAAAGGATTGACAAAGTGCAATAGAAATTACAATGACATGAGAATCAAGTTAAAAGTAATAGAAAATGAAAATATAAGCCTCAGTAACTCAAATTCACATTGGATGCCTCCCCAATCACACTAATCATCCAACACAGGAAGATATAATAATGGAATGGCCAGGGCGAAACTTATTGTTTCAGAATTTGATGGATCAAACGCAAGAGAAGAAACAAGATGAGTAAATAAAATCGAACAATACTTCGGGTATTACCAAATATTTGATGATGAAGAAAAACTTAATGTCACATCTATACATCTGAAGGAATTTGCATCACTGGTTCCTATGGTGGAGAGAAAAATCCAAATCTCTAGCAAGAGACTGGGTTGTATTAAAAAAAAACTTGTTCCTATGTTTTCTTGACAGAAAAGAAAATGAAGTTTTTGCTAAAATTTCCTGATTACAATAGTACAGTAGTCTGGAGGAATTTTTTTAGGATCTACATGTGCTAGCCACTTGTGTCCCTAATATATTGGAATATTGGTTGCTTCAAATAGAATTCCTAGGGTTGAAGGGAAATGTTTGAAATGAGTTCGAATTGCTTGACATTAAGGATATTGAACAAGCCCGTCAAAAATCCAAAATCATTGAAAATCCACTTAAACCATATCAATAGACATCATGGTGCTCACTCAAATATTCTAGCTCCAAATATATTCTATCTCACAAAAGGACACCACCACCATAAAAAAGACAAGATAAAGAACAATGTTTTAAATGCAACACACCCAATTGGAAACCCGACCATAAGTGCAAGGAAAAAAAGTTTTTTCATTGCGAAATAGATAAGAGTAATAGTGACAAGGATGAGGAAGCATGGGACATATCTTCATCCAATGAAGAAACAAATAATGGAGACTCAATAAATTCTCATGAGTTAGGGAATAAAAACGCAAGTATGACATTCTCTATAGCCGCAATGACAGGTATTTCTCAACCCCAAACCCTTAAATTTTATGGCTATGTTAAGAAAACTAAATTAATAGTGCTCATATATAGTGGCATTTCACATAAATTTATACATATGAAGATATCAAGGAAATTAAACATATTCTTTTATCCTACCTATGAATTTCAAGTCTCC
The DNA here is from genome assembly GCA_000966675.3 of Picea glauca. Classification (NCBI taxonomy): domain Eukaryota; kingdom Viridiplantae; phylum Streptophyta; class Pinopsida; order Pinales; family Pinaceae; genus Picea; species Picea glauca. Next base: position 19,983 of record JZKD02S0159506.1, read on the forward strand.
ATCCTAGGAAATAGGACTACTTCATGTGATGGGAAATTCCACAAGGTAGAAGTCTCGGCCATGAATGAATACAAATTAAAATATCTTATGAATGTTATTCCAGTGAGAGGGGAAAATATTGTATTGGGGCCCAATGGTTATCCATGCTTGGTACCGTTGGATTAAACTTACAATATCGATTTATAATATTTTATGAAATTGGGGAAAAGTACAAATTACAAGGAATTAATTGTCCTCCCCCCCAAAAATCTCTTCTAATAGGATGGAAAAAATGATTAAAAAGGGAGACCAAGATTATTTATTACACTTCTATGCAATAGAGGGAACTACTAATGAGTACAAAAATGATGATCCCAAGAAATTAGACAAAGTTCTTGGAAAATATAGCACTATTTTTTAGGAACCTCCTTGTGGGATTCCTCCACCTCCCTCAATTAAGCAATATGTTATCAATTCCAAAGCTCCCACCATGAAATAATATCTAGCTACATTGGATGTAATTTTATGCACTCTTAATGCTCACCTTGAATAATAAAGGAATTGAATCAAACAACAAACTGACAAAAGAAGAACCGACCGAGAACTTATGAAAAGATATTGCATGTTCATTCAACTACACCCTTACAAACAGATTTCTCTTAAAAATTACAAGAAACACAAACTGACTCCTAATTTTTATGGACCCTATCAAATTCGAAAGAGAATCAGTCAAGTTTCTTATTCCCTTGATATTCCAAATAAAGGGAAATTGCATGAATTTTTTCATGTTTCTTGTTTGAAGAAAAAGTTGGGTCCTGTCATCCATATACAAACATAATTTCCTCTTTTAGATGTTGAAGGAAAGTTAATTTTACTCTTGAAGGTATCTTAGAAGTACAAACCAAATTCCTACATTCTAGAAGAGTTAATGAGTATTCGATAAAAAGGAAAAACTTACCATACGATGAAGCTACTTGGGAAAATGAGGAGTTTAGATCCAAGCATTCATGTTCACCCATGCTTCGAGGACGAAGATTTTTCAAGAAGGGATGAATTGTGATACACTTTATTATATTACATTTACATTAATTATACTCTTAATGAAAAATTCACGTTCAATTGTCTAAAATACATGACTTTACTCATTTACATGTATTTATACACGTTGTTGTAATATTAATGAAGAACAAATAAAAAATAAAAAATATTGTATATATAAATTTTTATATATATCTCGCCTCCAGCTTCTCGTTTCCTAGGTATATATGAAACCAACTTTATATAAGCCAATAAACTATTTTCTTTCTATAGTACACTAATAACATCACCCAGGGAGATCACTCTCTAGTACCTAGGTAGTTGAGTAGTATGACTAAGGGAATGATTGATATTCCTTATTCAATTCCTTGAGATATTGGATCAAGTACTATTATTGGACCTTGCATATATAATAAAGAGATATAGCATTCGACACTCCCTTTTCCTAAGAACCTAGTAACATTTTTTAGTGAGCTCACATATGGTGGAGCTCTATAAACCACCTCATACTTCACTTGTCTTATATGTTTGGACATCTTCTGCAAAACCATTTCTTCTATCAACGTTTTTTGAGCATTAGGTGCTAAGTCCTCTATGGTAGGTAGGACCTACTCCTCCTCTTGATCCAACATGGAAGGCTCATAGAGTCTCAAATTATCCACATTCCCTATTAATTAAATGCACATGTATAGGGGTAGAATGAGTCTATAGGAATTATCTCCCACCTTCTCAAATACCTCACCATACCATAGATCATTCATCTTCTTACCAGGACCTTGTAGTATTTCATTGTTTAACTATAACCACAATTTGTCTCCCACTTTAAATGACTTCTCCATGATGTGTTGATCATGTCAGGCCTTATATTTTTCCCGTGACTTCTTCAACGTCTCATGTACTTGCAAATGGGTTTGTCTAATATTTTCAAAAAAATTCTATGCTCTCAATGCCTCTCATGTGATGCATTCCCTCACTCCTCCTTATTGTCCATAAACAACACCCAAGGGAAGGTGGAAAATACCCAAAGAAAGTTTCAAAAGTGGGCTTACCATCATAAGTGTTGTAACTTCCCCCAACCTCATTGAGGCCCATTACCAATGGAAACCACAAAAAATATTTGCTAAACAAAACTTGTAGTTTAACAACTACTAATTCATACAAATTTAACCATTCTAGTACCATTACTAAATTGCATATACAAAATGTTAATTAAATGTGAATGCAACTAGTTTACTCAACATAACATCATATATTTCATTCCAAACATAGAGTGAATGCACAATGAAATAAACCATAAATGTAACACATAAGCAAGATAACACTTATCTTTCTATAACGGTTGTGCAACCAACTGCATGGGACATTCGTTCCACCCAAACATAGAATTGTTGTTCAAAATATCAACAAAAATTCACCCCTGAGATAGGGCTAGGAATCCACAAAAGAGGGTGTCACTCCATTGTCCAGTCATATCCCGATTTACCCATGACCCATTGGTATTCTCTTACATCTATCTCAATTCCTCTAGCTCTCTTCTTCTCAACCTACTTGGCCCAAGGAATGCACCTCTTTCTCTACTCACAATCCTTGAGGTTGTATCATTCATTTATCAAGGCTTCAAACAAAGTTTGGCCAAGAATATATCTATTGGGGGCTCCAAGGATGTCAAATGCTAGGAAAATTACAAGGAAATATACAAGAACCAAGCTTGCTACTCTAGTGAAACTCTCACAGAAGAAGTTCACTCGACAGGCCTGACAACCTTCTTCTTCTGCAAGCTTGAAAAATTGCTTCTTCATCCTCAAATAACTCCAAAATAGTTATGGAATGTGTCCACCATTTTTTCCTCTCAACAACCATGTTCTCTCTCCCGTGGTCTCGTAATTCCCATGCATAAAAAGTTTCCTCTTCTCCTCTGTCTCCATACAAATTTCCTCCCCTTTCCTTGTGTTGGCAGCCAATTCACATTTTTCCACTGTCCTTATAAGCTGCCTACACCAATGTTTTGCAAACCTTAATTTTTTGTTGCAATTCTCAAATAAACGAAACTTTTATTTTTGTGCTATTTACACATTTACCTTCGTTCTTGTTTTCACGACTGTAAGCGTGAAAACTTGGTCTTTCAAAGTCACATTAAAATCTTCATTGAATTGTCGTTATCATTCTTGTTGATATGCCCATTGCGTTGGAAAAACCCTTTTGATATGTACTCATTTGACATTCTTTGATTGATTATGTAATTTCGTTTCATGAATAATTAGGTTGTGATGCATTGGCAATTGGATTTACATGTTATTTGATCAATTCACTTGGCATATTGATTATATGTAAAAGCATTGGTGTTATGGTTTAAACCCTTGGTGTGAATCGTTTC
>JZKD02S0159517.1:0-15869 GCA_000966675.3 Picea glauca
AACAAGAGGAGACAAATGGAAAATAATGTTCAATTCTTTCTCTATGTTGAAAGAATTTGACAGAGTATCTGGAATGCACCACGCATGTCACAACAGTTGGTGGAGGCATATGTCCCAGTTGTGAAATTTCATGTGGACAGGCATCATATGTACATCAAATCCATGAAGGGTCCAAGGGAGGATTGGGTCCAAACGAAATACAAGATAACCGAATAAGACATACAACTGGTCATGTAGGATTGGGAACTAGACTGGAAGGTACCAACAAAAGGGGATGAAACAACACAGGGGGGGACATTGAAGAAACACAATGCATATATATAGACTAGACATAGATCAAGGAAATGGCATGGAGGATGCACCATAAATAGCGCCAACAGACCAACCTCCACAATCCTTTCCTCAAAAAGGGAGGAAATGGTCGGACCAAATCACAGGTTCATCAAAGAAGCAGAAGGATCAAAATCCACAAGTCGTCTACACACTAACAGATGATGACATGGAAAAAATTGGATACTGACTAAGGGATGTCATGGAAGAACTCCTCGAAGAGACTACAAATAAACATGAAGCACTACAAACGAAGGTGCAGGACCAATGCTTGAGTCTACAACATTTATTGGAGACAGTCTAATTGCCACTTGTGCAAGGATCAGGCATAGTACCAGAAGGCATACCAAAGCAATCACAGACAATGGTATCAACACAGCTAACAACATAGAATAGAGTGATCAAGGTCCTAGTAGAGACAGTTGAGTTACCCAACCCTAAAGTACAAGAGAAGTTGCAAGGACTAAGTCACACAAACCTAACCGTCTCACAAATGTCAGTGGAATTATTATAGGGTTTTCACACGGTGATCACACAGGAAATAAATATTTTGGTAGACATTGGATACACAGAAATGGATAAACCAGAAGTCGATAAGGAGGAACTGAATAAGAAATACACCACTACACTATAAGAAAATTGCGTAGTAGAACAATGAGTGGAACTCGCAGAAAAGGAGAAGAGATAAGCAGAGGGACAGAAAGAGAAATCTAGGATAGAAAAGACTCAAGTGGAAGGAAAGGTTGAGAAATCCTTAAATGACAAAGATAAGGCTAAAGCAAAGGTCACCAAAGCCTTGAAGGAGAAGGAGGAAGTCAAACAGATTGTTGAAACTCCATGCAACAATCCAAAAGTTATACAAGGAGATCCCAGAAGTATCGATGGTGGTATAGGCCACTATAGAGGAATAGGTAGTAAATATTAGTGAGGCTCTCAAATTCCTTTACACGAAGATCACAGATTTGGAAGTGGACACAACGCCAAGGACACCACTAGAAGAAAGAGAACAAAGGGAATGGACTACGCAGACAGTGGTGGAAAAGATCAAAATATTGGAACATGAATTCATAATGATGTGTGATGAAGGCACACATTTGGACAGATATTACTAACAAACAAGAATTGCAAGCACTGGAAACGAAAATAAGGACTACATAAGAACAAGAACATCAGGCCACTAAGCACGTTTATACCCTACAACTAGTTGAAAGAATGACAACACTCTTGACTAATAGGAAACTATACAGTGCAGTGGAACAACTGAAGGAAGAACAATGGAAGATCACATAGGAATTACAACCACGATAGGATGAAGCTTTCTGGCTACTAGAAGGACTAGCTAGCATGTAAAGAATTACAACATTAGCGGTGTAAGACACTGAGGCCAAACTTACCACTTTGACAGTGCAGTAAATGGAGGAAATATTTAACAAGGACGCAAAACTAACAACAGCAACACAGGTAGAGAAGGAAACCCTCTAGAAATTTATTGAGGTATGGAGGAGCGCAACACAACAAGCCTAAGTGGCTCGGAAGGAGCCACATGTGAGTGTTGGGGGCCTATTGGGAGGACAATTTTGGGGATGGAACAATGAGAATAGATGAAGTAAAACGAAGAGGTGCAGGAAGGGTGAATACAAAGGAATACAAAGAAGCTAAAGAAGATCAAGAAAGAAGAAAGAGGAAAGCGGAGAAGATGGGGGGGGATAGGAAAGAACAACTAGTGAAAACTCTAGGAAAACCAATCGAGCATGAGCTATATCTAGCTCATAATGAGTTGTTTCCAGTCGAGCATAAGTGATAGCCAACTCATTATGAGTTGGAAAAAGAACCTGAGAATAATGTATAAAAATATGTAAAGGATCCGCGAGAAAAAAGGGGAGAGAATTGGCAAGGCCAAGAGAGAAAGAGAGGGTTTAGGAGTAAAGAACATTGTAAATAAGTTACATATAGGAGGATTATTGTATATTGAACATCCATTGTAGTGAAAATCACACCTAATATCCTTGAATTTTAATTTGAATGATGATACAATAACGCGATGTAACTATGAATGTATGTTTGACCACTAAATGGGATATATGGATGTGTACATGTACAATCTAGTAAATAAAGGTAGGAAAAAGTAGGTTTATGATGTTTCCTTCACCACTAAAAAATCTTGTTTCCTGCATTCTCCATAAATATACCTTGAGTGAGACTTCACCTACATGCAGGTGATGCCGAAAGGGATGGTGTTTGTAGGGTTTTGTTGGACTAAGTAACTTGAAACCAGGGTGAAGCTACACATGCACACCAAAAAAATTGTATTGGACAAATTCTTCAGAGTTTTAAATTCCTAAGATAGGGTTTCTATTTTACAATCTTATTTATGCTAGAATCTTGACATACCTACAGACAATGCATTTATTAAAGCTAGTCTTTTCCCTGAAACATCAAGATAGATTATTTTGATGATATATTTAATCTTAGGAAATGACAATGATTAGGTTTGTTGGAACATATATATATTTCTAAACTTTAGACTTTATATGGATTTCATTCCTATTTAAATAAAAACAACACGTGTTTGATTCTCACCATCGATGAGCTCTAATATCTAATCAAATGATCCTAATTACTTAGAAACTATGGAGCCGCCTACTCGTTAAAAAAAATTCAAATCACTAAAGAGTACTTCGCGATTTTGGATTTCGGAATTTCGTGCTTCAGATGTGTTAACATGCCTCACCTTCAAAGTCTCGATACACAAAAAGCATTCAAAAGATCCAAGTCACCATACACGTATACCCCCCTAATCTATGACGTATCTTTCTGGGAAATGACCTATCACGAATTTAAAAAAAAATTAATTGACCAAACGAATGAAATAATGAATAATTAAAAAGAAACTAAACCCCAATTAGAAAATCAAATAATAGTTTCGCAATTTTGGAAATCGGGTCTTTGCCATCTATCGCCTCCCAAATTCCTGAAGCCCGAAATCCTGAAATATCTTAAGCGTTAAGTTGGGTTAATTAAGGATTAAAAACGATTAACAATTAATTAATCACATTGCGATTTCTCATTTCAGGGATCCCGCCTAGAAGCGAATTTCAATATCCCGAAGCCTGAACTCCCAAAATGTCTTAAGTATTAAGACAGTTAATTACGGATTAAAAAATGATCAACGATTAATTAATCACATCACTATTTCTCATTTCGAGGATCTTGCCTCGAGCGAATTTCAATATCCTGAGATCCGAAACCCCGAAATATTTGAGTTTAAACATGATTATTTAAAAGGGTTAAAGATGATTAAAATGAATTAATCACATCACGATTTTGCATTTAGGAAATCATATCTTGAACTGTTATAGGATATCCCGAGATCCAAAATTCCAAAATTTACTTAACGATAAGTGCAATTAACTAATTCATTAATGATTTTTATCTCGTGATTAATATTTCGTTGAATCATAGCGCTACTAAATTCAAATTTCATCTATTATTTTCCCAATCATGAACCACCAGACGTTAATGACAATAATAATTGATCTACGACAATCATTTAGAATAATATCTTGGAACACTGCATAAATGATTTCATTAAGGAAAGTAAATACATTGTCAGTGAAGGTATGCGTAAATTGATACTCTTAAGGTGAAAAAGATATTGAAGTTTGAACTCTATTCGCTTTTTCATAGAACAACAAGCTTAGCGAGATAATAATTTTGTGCATTTTCTCTAATAGGTAACACAATGATGAGTTTACTACTATCATGGCTCTGTGAAAATTGGTTAAAGGGACTGGTGAGAGCTCAAGACAAAACATAGATTTCCTCTCAGACACATTTCCAAGAGTTGTTGAGACCATAAAATTTTGGACATAGGTATGCGATATCCTACAATATGAACTGGAAAACTGTCTTGAAGAGTCAGATAATGAGGGGATCAAAACTCAAGCAACGAAGCTCAAATACATAGCTCAGTCAGAGCTGGATAAGATAGACACACAACTGAGGCTCATGTCATATAAAAACATGATAGGCTGGGCCTTAGAGAACGTTGACATCGTGACCAGGACCATATACAATTCACAGAAAGTTTATGTTGGATCCCTCTGACCAGAACATGTACATGTGATGTAAAAATTGTCCCCAGCATTCAAACACACTTATAATTCCACTTTATTAATGAAATTCAATGAAGAAGAGTGCCTAGAAAGCGTAAAGAATTATCTTGACTTGATCAAGGATTGGTGGGCTCGCCCTGAGAAATTCAGAGTAGACACACATGGCACATATGCCACGCCATCATTAAAATCTCATATGATGTATGTGGCCATGATGCTGTGTAGACTTTTCAGGAGGGAAAACTCTGTCCACTTCTTGTTATCATGGGTACCGATCATGCATGAAGTTGCAAAGGGTTTCTCATTCAATTGGGCCAAGATGCTATCAAATAGTTTGGCCAAGGAAATCACTAAGTATCAGACATTGAAAGCCAAAGGATGACCTGCCCCATTTTACATGTCAACATATATTATGGATGTCTTATGTTTTGTGACGCCTTTTCCTTTGATGGGATGGAGCTAGAATCCGACCAGTGTCGAACCAATACATATTTATCATTCAAAATTATGAGAAGATAAATCGAAAGATTCCTTCTATGAAATCTGCAATTATGTGGTGGTGTCGATGCACATCACCATATATAGGCACCCACCTCTCATGATTTCTGGAAAAAAAGTAACCAACCTAGGGAAGATAGCAGATTGGTATATAGAAGAGAATTTCTCTTATATCAGGGTTTTTGGTTGTTTGGTCCCTTTGCATGCCTTGCCCAAGTTTCTACCAAACCGATTGGTGTGCAAAAAGGTAGTGCATCAAACTATGTTGGGCGAAGTCAGTAAAGAGATAAAATCCTTGCAGAAAAAGGTATGGCCCAACTTTCCCTTGCAGATTGGTATGATTTCACTGTTTCATTTTGGCCATTAGAAAGTAGAGGCCTCGACCCTAGAAGAAATCAAGCTTTTCAATATTGAATTCAAGAAACATGATCCTCAGAAGATCGTGGAAAATCACATGGCCTCTTGTAATTTGAAAATATACGAGCATGAGGAGTCTCCACATGATGAGATATTCCGAAGAACGAGATCCTATCAAGAATTCTTGAGTCAAGTCCAAACTATGGCTCCAGACCAATTGGTCAAATTCCATGATTTCCAAAGGCATAGGAGAAATAGCCTTCTGAAAGTCCTACAGGGAGAAACCCCAACACCCCGAGCTACACAGAAAATTGAGATTCAGATTTTAGAAACAAGGAGCACCAGTGGAAAGGATGCTCAGGAAAAGTTGGGGAAAATTGAGGTTTTAACATAGAAGGGAGACACCACGTTTCCAAATCCACCAAGTGATCAAGCTAAAGCTCAGATTGAGGCCTTGACAAGAAAGGGAGAATAAAAGTCATTGTCCACAACAAGAAAATCAGCTATTGACACAACCAGGAAACAACCGTCCACCAAGATACACATCCCTATCCAATCTATCACTTCTTTACAGTTCAACAGAGGGAACTCGAGTGCTGAAATGGTGTTCATAAAGGATCTTACACCTATTTCGGCTGAAGATATGCCTTCTTCTGATTTCTTCTTCAGCAAGAAAAGGAGGGATGTGGTAAAAAGAGAAACACAACTAAAGGAGGGTGCAATTGTCAAGAGACAGAGGGGGCTACTTGATGGATAGGCCTTGGAAGAGGTAGAGTTCTCTATGGATGTGGCAGGATTGTTGGGCGATTTCACAACAACAAACCAGTATTCCGTTGGGAATCTAAAAGAACAATTGAAGCAGAAAGATATGATGATAAGTCAATTGAAAAATCAAGTAAAGACTATGGAGAAGAATGTCAAGAGTGATATGAACAAGGTTTTTGAGCAGATTAGAAGCTGTGACAAACAGGAAATTCAACAACTCAAATCCGGTCTCGACGAAATGCATAAGAATGCACAGGAAAGTAGAGAATGGGCCAGTCAGCAAGGAGAGTTGGTAAAACGACTACAGGCCAAAATAAACCTAACTGAAAACACGGCTGTATATATGGCAATTTTCCAAGCTAAGACACTAGAGGTGCATGAAAAACTAGAATCAACACAACAAATCCTTTTCGCTAAGGTGGAAGCTATCCAAAACCATTTTCGGGTGGTAGACCAATCCTTAAATAAAATTTTCTTAAAGGAGAGAGAGGCCATCACTGCTCAAGCTACTTTCCAGGAGGCAGTTGTGTCATCAATAAGAGAATAAGTAGCCATGTTATCTATATTGTCTCTTTCTGAGAAAAATAGAGGCGATATAATATTGAATACCTAAGAGGCTAACATAGCCGAAAGTAAAAGATTAGCTAAGGAAGTGAAGAAATATTGTGAAGAAGTGTTTCATTCACTCGAAAAAGGGTCATTATCCCTTGACTAAGATAATATCTCTGAGGTCCTGGGGCAAGTTGATCTAGCAAAGCATCAACTTAATGTCAAGATAAACATGGAAGAGGCTCGAGCTGAAATATTGCAATTAAAATAGATTGATATTACTCATATAAATAGGTGGCTACTCGGTCCTAGTCTGCAACTACAGTCTACATATTCAAAAGACAGGATAATGGAATATAGGATGCCTCACTTAGAGAATAATTTGTATACTTTTGAGGAAAATGACACAACTAAGCCTTCCAGATTGGTGGTGCAGTTCATAGGCAAATGTGTGCAATGTGTCGAGCAGGGGAAAGCCAACACATCCGGGAACAAATGAGATGATGTGGGCATATAATGTACTCAGACCATGATTAGAGACCAGTTTTTTCTGAGCTGGAGAACAAGAAGGAGAAACGTCTCTGCCAGCGTGGAAAAAATACAGGGAATATGCAAGTGAAGCGTTTCAAATTTCACATATTGTAATATTTTTTGTTTTAGAAATAAGGAGAATTCCATCCGCTTAGGGTTGAGATAATTTTTTGTATAAATACATATTTCAAAGACTTAACACAGGTTTCTTCTTGTCATATTGTAACTAAGAAAACTGATCCTTTTGTGAGTATTAATACAAGTGCAGACAGGGATTCCAAATTTTGTGCAGTTTGAGTTATGTGATCTTCTTGTATTCCATATCTCTAGTTTTCTTTGTGTTACTCCTTGATAAGTGATTGGTTGAAATTTAGTACAACATCTATTGTAATCACATGTTATCAGTCATTTGATAAGCAAGCGGTTTTTCCTTTGTATTTGCTATTAGTAAATACAAGACCTACAAGCTACTTGGATCACTGTATCTTATATCCTTTCAAGGGTGCATTCTATATTTTCTTCTATTGTGAACAAGGTAAGATTCATCTGTCATTGATGCGTCATTTTGTTTAACATTTTTTTAATTTTCTCTCATATCACTTGATTTTATTACTCGACTCAGACGAAGAAACACGACCTCTATCCTGTTCAGTTATTAATTTCATTTAAGGGTTAATTCTCATATAATTAACGGAAGAAAAAACACATTTTAAAACATTCCTTAAATTCTTGATGCCTTGACATTACTCTTTGAGCCTTAAGTGTAATCTCAGGAACAACATATTTTTGGCGCCATTTCTAGGGACAGAGAAACGAAGTTATTTTTCCCTAGGAGAATGACATGGTAAGTTTCTCTCTTTGATAGTGAACAAAGATTGAATACATTTATAAGGCTAATTTTTATCTTTCACTTGGCGACTCCACTATAGAGAAACTGTCATTCGGTAGAAAGAATACCAAGAAGAACCCAGACGATCAACAAATTATGCCTGTATCTGATCCTAAAAAGATATTAAAACCAAGGGGATACCTCAAGCAGACTGTTGCATCCACAAGTAAGGTTTACCAACCCAAAACTGTGCAAAATAATGCTAAGGTTCCACTTGAATAGTCAACCTCGCAAGAAGGTTATACACAAAGATACTTCGAATATACATCAACTGAGAATATTGTCACTGAAACCTTAAAACCCAAGCTGTTTCTACCTGATATTAAAGTCAAGATCGATTCGATTTCCCCCTTAACTAGTAAAGGTAAAAGACCCCTTTCGACCCCCACTTTTATTGATATTCCACTGGTCCCCGGAGTAAAGGTTTTAGCTCCCAAAGACTCTAAGGACTATACCTCTGACCCTGATTCAAATCCTGTTGGTTATCCTATTTATATATCTTGTAAATCCAAAGAACTGGGTCCTCATTTCCCTTTTACCCCCTTTTCAGATTTTCTATCTCCTAACGGTCAGTTTCCAGAACTTCCTTCACTTCATCCTGAGGCAGTAGAAAGGTCCCTATAAGTTTATGAAAATCCTCTCTTTAACTCCTAAATCTCATCCCCCGGACATCAAATGGCTGTTGTTGGAGGAGGTGGCACCGAAGGTGGTGCTGGAGGAGCAGGCGGTGCTGGAGGAGCAAGCAGTGTTGGAGGAGTAGGTGGTCAAGGAACACCACCTCTGCCCCCTATAATTTTTTCCAAAGTGGCAGCTAGATACGCTCCTTTAGTCCTTTCCCCTATTCTTCATGATTTACCAGAAAATTATATGAAGAACTTACTGAAATTCACGGGAGAAGGAGATTTAACTGCCATAGAGCATGTCAACTTTTTTTTTTACCAATTCACTAATATCCTCGGCATTGAGCATGAGGATGTTTATTCAAGACTTCTGGTACAAAATTTTGAAGGTCAGGTAAGAATCTGGTTTTGAGGGCTATAGGTAGGTTTTATAACATCTTATGACGTGATAGAAAACACCTTTTTAAGGCAGTGGGGAGAGAAGAAAGATCACTTGTATTATCTGATGGAGTTTGGAGCTCTGAGGAAAAATAATTTAGAGTTGGTCCTAGAATTCACCCAGAGGTTTAACAAAATCTATCATAAAATCCCAGTAGAGGTCAAACCCTCTCAACCTGCAGCTAAGGTGACATTCGTAGGGACTTTTGAGCCCAAATTTGCCTTACTTTTGAGGGAGAGGAGATCGATTGATCTCACCAGAATACAAGATGACACCATCAAAATTGAATCGAACATGATGGAATCAAGTAAAATAAAGGAGAAATTCGAAACGGGAACCAAAGAAACCAAATTCTTTAGAGAACAAGATGGAACTTCCAGATCTGGGAAGTCCGTGGAGGAAAAAATGGATGACATGGCTAAAATAATTAAAGAATTATCAAAAAAATCTCCAAAATGGAATTATACCCGGATAAACCTAATCCTTTTGCTAGGAGATATTTCAAAAGGAATCCCAATCGCCCAGTCTAGTAGAGACCAATAAAAAACAAAGATCAGAAAATCAAAGATCCTTTCAAAACAAATTTTTTTATGCAAAGTATCAATGTATATGACTTTGATGGGTTAGATGAAGATATTGACAACCTCAGTGATAATGATCAAGAACCTCACCTAACCAAACAAGATTACAAAAGGTATTTAGATCAAGAAACATTGTTTGGAAATGAGGTAAGTATAAATAATATGGGAGAATTTGATTATCAAGGAATCACTGACTCTGTAATGGCCGAGCTTCAACAAAAATATAATTTAAGGCCTAGAGATAAAAATTCTACAACTTCTCCACCAAGGAAGATCTTGTCGAGAAACAAAAAAAATGAGGCATCTCAAACATCCAATGAAACACAAGCTGCAAAGACAAAGATAGTTGAAACGCAAGCTGCCAAGAAAAAGACAAACGAAACCAAAGCAACACAAACCAATAGAAAAGAAAAAAGAGAAACAGGGATCCCCACCAGAGAGGCCGAAAAGACAATTGGAAGTTTCAATCTAGAAAATGAAATTAATAAAATCAAAATTCTTGTGCCCCTAGTTGAATTAACAAAAAAATTGATGTATAGAAAATAAATTGCCAAAATGATAAATTTCTTAGATATTGAGAGTCATGCAGATACTATTAATTTAGAAGATGATAGACCTACTATAATGTTTGGTCCTCATATCGAAAATTGCTAAAGATCAGGTTGCTCCTTTTTATATTACGCTATTTGTGCATGATCACCTACTCCATAACTGTATGTTGGATTCTGGAGCCTCCAATAACTTAATGCCTAAAGTTATTATGGAAAAACTAGGCCTCAAGGTTACCAGACCATACCAAGATCTGTATTCTTTTAGTTCAAGAAAGGTAAAATGTCTTGGTATGATAAAATATTTGGTGGTTAATCTTGCGCAGATCCCTGTGAAGAGTATTCTCATGGATGTAGTCATTGTTGGTGTTCCTGCGAAATATGGCATGTTGTTATCCAGGTCTTGGGGTGCCAAACTTGGAGGATCGCTTCAATTAGACAGGACATATGCTACAATCCTGATCTTTGCTGGAAATTTCACCCATCTATACAGAGAGACAAGACTGGCATATACCGTAAGTGACGGTTGGCCCTTGACCAATTCTTGGAGATCTTTGGTTAGGTTTGGACTATTTTGGGACTTTGATAGGATTTCGAAGGCAGAGTGCAAGTCGAAGCAGAGATCATGGAATATTGCCCCTTTTTAGGGATTTTTGGGTTTTGGGCTTATGTAACGGGTATGGGGATGTCATCCCATGGGTTTACCCATGTTTAGGCCCATTTTCTAATGTATAAATAGATGTCTAGGTGATGTAAGAAGAGACATTAAGGATGATATAGACATTTTTGTGATGATGTGTTAAGTGCAAGTGATAGTTGTACATGCTTTGTGCATACTGTGTGAAGCTTGCAAGGCTAAGTGAAAGTGACTATAAGAGATTGTGTAAAGGATTTGTGTTGTAACCTAGCTCGGGGAAGGAGGATCTGGTTGAGTGCACACAAATATCCTGTCCTATGCAGAGTAGGATCTTGTGGCTCTATGCATGTAGATGATTAACTTAAGATAATAAAGAGAATAAGAGTTGGTGGATGTAGCCCTAGGCTAGGGGTGAACCACGTATATCCTGTGTTATGGTTTCTTTGTGCATTGTGATTGTTTATTGTTCATATGGTGAATTCTTAGTGTAGTAATGTATGCTTAGATGGACATGATATGATATCTTAGTGCTTAGGGATGTGAATGAATGTTGGATCTGAGCTATTTTCTTATGCTAAGGGTTTAGATGTGGTAAATCTGAGTGAATACTACATTGCTTTGTAATTAGGGTTTTGTCTATGAAGTAAATATAGGTTAAATACTAATGAACTATAATTGATAAGTGTTCTATTAAGGTGTTGTAATCACATATATGTGTCCCAGCTAAGGTTGCAGACACTAGAGTCCTGCAACCACCCCTGCCTCTACCCTGGGTGAGAATTCATTTGCTTCGCAGGTGTTGCTGAAAGGGTCAGTAGTTAGGGTTTTGTTTGTGTGTTGTTGAAGTGTTGAACCCTGGGTCTGCCCCTGTGTGCCAACAAGTGTTTCTATTGTCGTGACCTGAAACTGTGATTGCTGGGAACTGAAGAAAAGATAAATCTCTATGCGTAGATATGTTGCCCTAGTGCACAATATTCTACTTGAATGTAAAGCTCTATGCTAAGGAAGGAGGCAGATTTGAAGAAAAGAGGTAAGATCAGTGAAACATTTTTACTAAAGAGGTAAGATTTGAAATCTTTGTGATTAGATAAAAGTAAGATAAGTGTAAATTTTTGTTTCAAAAGTATGGATCTAGGTATGTTTGATAAATTTTGTCCTAGCTTGAAAACTAGGGCATAGTTAGAAGAAAGAAGATTTGATATGAATAGATCTAATAGAAATAATGAAAGATATTTTATTCCTATGCATAGAAAGAATGTTTGGACTAACAAATGGATGTAGGATCCTAGAAAGAATTTTTTGCAGGTTAGTTACTGTGATCCTAGTGCGTAGTATAGGAAAGGTTGGGGATCATTCAAGAGAGAGAGAGGATTAACTCTTTGCTATAGTTGTAGAAGACCGGGACATATTATTAAGGAATTCCCTGGTAGAGGTCCTACTTTCCTTTGTTGTAAATCTATGGACCATTAAGTTTTGGATTTCCCTATAATGATTGCTAATCTTGAAAGAATGAATATGAGACCAGAAAACCCTGAGGAAGGCCAAGAAACTAAGACCATGGTAGAACCCTAGAAAGAATCAAAGAATGTATTACTACGAATGAAAGAAACCCTAAATGATCACAGAAATATCAGCTTGTCAGAGATATTCAAAGAAAAAGAGTGCATAGAAACAAGAATAGGAGACTTCGACATTGACTATGTTCTGGATGAGGAAACACGGGTGAATATCATGACAAAAATTACTTGGGAAATTTTGGGAAGGCCTGCTATGGTTCCTTCATTAGGGGGAATAGGATTCTTTAGAGGAAAACTGATAACCCTATGTGGAAGACTTACCCAGACCTCTATGCGTTCTCATGGAACTTCGACAGAGGAAGAATTTGAGGTTGTTAAATTTGTTGAGAACAACACCCCATTTGATATGTTATTAGGAAAACCCTAGATTGAGAGAGATCAAATCTGGAGAAAAGAAGAAGAGGCCCTAGAATAGAAAAATAAATAATTAAAAGATTTCATGACTAGGAGAATAGTGCGCTTGATAGAAGAACATGAGGAAAAGTCAAAGAAACTTAGGACCAGAGATTGGGTTGTCGAAGCTGAGAAAATGTAGGAAGACTTGAAGAACCTATCCACACAAGAAAGTAGAGCACCTACCCCAGACAAAAAATAAGTATTACCCTTGAAACCTATGACAATATCTCATCAGCGTGAAGTTACTATGTTGAGTACAGATAAGAATTAGAATGGAAAGAATAATACCAAGACGCGGATCACAGGGAAGAAAGCTAGAAAGCTCAGTAAGAAGATAGCAAAGATAGAAAAGTTGCAGGAGGTTCCGGAGGAGACTTCACAGAAGGTAGGTTTGAAAAACTGGAACTTCGTTGGGATATAAGAACAATGCCAAGTGGCACTTCGCCATGGTAAAGCGATATGATCGTTGGAAGCATTATAACCGTTAGAATAACACCCTGAATGGTTAGAACAATAGTTATGGCCAGAAAGCTTGCCATCGAGCCGTTCAGACCGCACCGTAACAGACAAAATTGCATTGATGAAGGCTTCTTTCCCATTGGAGAGATCTATTACCTCGTTGTCTACTTACTCCGTTGACTGTCGCACTGAGAATACTTTTGCAAATTGTATCTGCGCCAATGAGAGAACTCATTGTTTCCATGCTATGTTTACTAAGACTCTGCCACCTGTTGAAGGGTTTTTCAATGACCTCGGTGTCCGATATCGAGCGTGTATGTCGGAAAAACTCAGCGTAGATGAAAATTATGTAGAAGAAATCTTAATTGATCTAATGGACGAAAAAGTAATGTCCACATGGATTCAAGCTTCATCGACAAGAGGAGTGCAAGCCTCTATGTCGACTACTCATGGATTTGGACCATCCCAAGCCGTAGCTGAGAAAATAACCAANATGGATGTAGGATCCTAGAAAGAATTTTTTGCAGGTTAGTTACTGTGATCCTAGTGCGTAGTATAGGAAAGGTTGGGGATCATTCAAGAGAAAGAGAGGATTAAATCTTTGCTATAGTTGTAGAAGACTGGGACATCTTGTTAAGTAATTCCCTGGTAGAGGTCCTACTTTCCTTTTTTGTAAATCTATGGACCATTAAGTTTTGGATTTCCCTATAATGATTGCTAATCTTGAAAGAATGAATATGAGACCAGAAAACCTTGAGGAAGGCCAAGAAACTAAGACCATGGTAGAACCCTAGAAAGAATCAAAGAATGTATTACTACGAATGAAAGAAACCCTAAATGATCACAGCAATATCAGCTTGTCAGAGATATTCAAAAAAAAAGAGTGCATAGAAACAAGAATAGGAGACTTCGACATTGACTATGTTCTGGATGAGGAAACACGGGTGAATATCATGAAAAAAATTACTTGGGAAATTTTGGGAAGGCCTGCTATGGTTCCTTCATTAGGGGGAATAGGATTCTTTAGAGGAAAACTGATAACCCTATGTGGAAGACTTACCCAGACCTCTATGCGTTCTCATGGAACTTCGACAGAGGAAGAATTTGAGGTTGTTAAATTTGTTGAGAACAACACCCCATTTGATATGTTATTAGGAAAACCCTAGATTGAGAGAGATCAAATCTGGAGAAAAGAAGAAGAGGCCCTAGAATATAAAAATAAATAATTAAAAGATTTCATGACTAGGAGAATAGTGCGCTTGATAGAAGAACATGAGTAAAAGTCAAAGAAACTTAGGACCAGAGATTGGGTTGTCGAAGCTGAAAAAATCTAGGAAGACTTGAAGAACCTATCCACACAAGAAAGTAGAGCACCTACCCCAGACACAAAATAAGTATTACCCTTGAAACCTATGACAATATCTCATCAGCGTGAAGTTACTATGTTGAGTACAGATAAGAATTAGAATGGAAAGAATAATACCAAGACACAGATCACAGGGAAGAAAGATAGAAAGATCAGTAAGAAGATAGCAAAGATAGAAAAGTTGCAGGAGGTTCCGGAGGAGACTTCGCAGAAGGTAGGTTTGAAAAACTAGAACTTCGTTGGGATATAAGAACAATGCCAAGTGGCACTTCACCATGGTAGAGCGATATGATCGTTGGAAGCATTATAACCGTTAGAATAACACCCCGAATGGTTAGAACAGTAGTTATGGCCAGAAAGCTTGCCATCGAGCCGTTCAGACCGCACTGTAACAAACAAAATTGCATTGATGAAGGATTCTTTCCCATTGGAGAGATCTATTACCTCGTTGTCTACTTACTCCGTTGACTGTCACACTGAGAATACTTTTGCAAATTGTATCTACGCCAATGAGAGAACTCATTGTTTCCATGCTATGTTTTCTAAGAATCTTCCACCTGTTGAAGGGTTTTTCAATGACCTCGGTGTCCGATATCGAGCGTGTATGTCGGACAAACTCAACGTAGATGAAAATTATGTAGAAGAAATCTTAATTGATCTAATGAACGAAAAAGTAATGTCCACATGGATTCAAGCTTCATCGACAAGAGGAGTGCAAGCCTCTATGTCGACTACTCATGGATTTGGACCATCCCAAGCCGTAGCTGAGAAAATAACCAAGCATCGAGATGACTTGGCGAATATGAAGTTGATCTCATCTATCCTACCCGACTACATCCCACCCTTGGCCGGCAGGGTGACTCGTGATAGTGTCCCAAGGGACTTCGATTACACCCTGGTTACTGCATACCTCCCGAAGGGGATACATGCAGTTCGAACCCATCTAGAAAAGATCATGATATTAAAATTTAGTGACTTCAACCTAGGGTATCGAAAGAACCACAACATGCTCACCCCTCAAAAGTACTTACTAGAACAAAGGGGAAGAACTCAAGGATAATCCTCCAACCATGGACTATGAACCTCGTGCAGTCCACTGTCCTGAACGGAATGAAGATACCACATTTTGGAAGGCACCAGGAAGTTAACGTGTGCATTAATCTCCTATTGTTGTGTTACCATGGAGGCTATATGTGGCTAGATAGACACATC
>JZKD02S0159528.1:0-23373 GCA_000966675.3 Picea glauca
GGGTTCGTTTAGAATGGAAATTAGGGGTTTTTCGCAAATGTGAAGCTAAACCCGCCTATGAGCAATTAATATTGAAAATGAACTCCAGCAAGTATGTTGGATATAAGGCTTATAAACGACTTATATTTATATTGATCTCTTTTATATGGTGTGCGCCAGAGGAAGTAAGCAACCGGTAACCCTTGGTATGAGAAGAGGATTTGCACATATTAGTAAGGAGGACAGATCCAATTAGAGTTACATAATTATGTTCCTCTGCATATGCTGACTGGCCTAAATGTGACGGCTTACTAACTTGTATCATGATTGAAACCAGCCATGTATTGTTATGTGATGATGTCCAATGACAACGTCTGTTTGTGAATGCAGAAAATCAGGAGAAGAGGGCATAAGTAGGGAGGTACCTGGAACTGGAAAAGTCATAGAGTTTGCCTTTGTTGGAGAAGACGATCAAGGCCACTTCCGCATCGCAGAGAATTGACAGCTCCGACGCCTTCTTCATCAGTCCTTTCCGCCTCCTGGAAAACGTTACTTGACGATTGATTTTGTTTTCTATCCTCCTCAGCTCGACTCGACCTCGCCCCATCGTAAACACGCCCTTACTACTACAAATGCTTTCTCTTTCTCTTTTCTTCCTGAACGGACTCTCCCTTGCAAGAAGACTCGATCAGGTATTGAAGTTGACCCTTAGCCCGCCGGGGCAATGGCATTTATGGCCCCATGGGGCTCGATCGTACTCACTGGGTAGGGTATGATGACAAATGAATGTATGAAGTTTTCGACTAGTTGGTTTGTGAGTATTTTTCGGGAAGGGGTAAGTTTGGATTTGTTTAATTCCAGCCTCGAATCGTGTGTGGTTTACACTGCTGGCGGCGGAGCCTTCCAGACTACGGATCAATTAACTTATTGGTATGTTAATCAGATGCTCCCATATCTCTGTGCAGCAGTCCACGTTCGATAAGATCGTAAGCTCCATACCCAGTGGATCACTGCCACTTCCGATATATAACGGGACAGATAGTATTATTCCTATTCTTTGTACAGTTAATTATAGTACTATTCTTATTCTTTGTACATTAATTAATATTATTATCGCGATGGTGATTGACTTTCGAAGTACTTTTCACACGCTTCACAAAGATAGATCAGCACACAGAAGGAAGTTAGGTTTAGGGATTCCTTTTGAAGAGTCGGATAATAGTTTAATTTGGAGGGTTATTGTTTTCTTAATTAACCTTTTTTTAAATGGACCTGTTAAAATGAATTATGCTTTTCATTTAGACGGAGCCAATCGAAAGAATCCGCAGTGATTATTTTTATTTTTAAAATAATGTGATTATATTATCTTCTGGACGTACTCTTCTATTATAGCTTTTAATAGAATTTTAACAATTTTAATTACTTTCGCATAAAAAGTATTTCAAACTTTTATTACTTTGTAGAAATTTAAAAGATGGCTTGTAAAATTTGATCTTCTTTAAAATCCAACCATCATTATAAGAACCATTATATTCGTATAGACACAACTTGTAATTTTAGTGTAAAACTAAATTGAATGTATGCTTTTATGGTTTGGGACAACGTTATTTCTCTAATCAAACTTTTCCTTTATAAGTTTTATATTTTTAATAGTAATTCATATTAATGTCATAATTTGTTGATAATTTATAAGGGAGAATTTGTTGATGGTTTATAAGGGAGAAGAATGCCATGTAAAACGTTTTAAGGTTTTAATTATTAACACATTTTTTTTTATGTAGAGTAATTCTTATTCAAACAAAGCTACTAAAAGTATTAATCCATGAACATAAAAAAATGGTTCAAATCCTTCTCAACCAGTTTCTCAAGTTGATCATCATTGAAACTCATGAAAAATAGTTGTGTAATAAAAAACAACCTAGCTTTATCACAGGGAAAATATAAAGAACCAATTATACTTTAACCCCTCTATTTACATTCGACCAAAAAAACCAGCCAAATTACTCCTTAAGCAATCTTGAAAATGAATAATACATGTTTTAAATATCCTTGATGGTGTCCCAAATGAGGTTATATAATCTCAGAATATAATATTGTCTAATCTCAGACTAGGTTGTCATTATTATTACTCACTTTTTCCAGCAGAAATTATTATTACTCACTTACGGTATAAAGTTTTTAAATTTTCTATTTAATCCTTTTATTTTGGGATAACTTTAACTATGTCCAGAAAGTGTGGTGGGAATATAAATATTTGGAGGTTATTGGATTTATATTCATTCGGGAGCAGGATAGGCGGGGTAGAGGCGGACGGAGAGGACCTTCATGCGACTCATTGATAGGGAGTTGGATGTCTGCTGCAGATTAAGCCAGGCAAGCAGGAACTGCCGAATGAATCATGTGAAGTGGTATCGGGATCGGACTGGGAAGAAAACCTGAAAGGCTATGTCGAGCAGGTGTAATTGGTGGATTATTATCAAAAACTATGTAGTCTTCCACCACTTAATGTGGCTAACGCCCCGGGGTCAACACATGAGAACTACCCACACGAGAACTTGCGAGACAAATGTATATATTTCTTATCTTTTTTATATTATTAGAAGAATGTTCTCTATATTCTTTTTTTAACAATTCAATTTGATTAATTATTTATCATAGTTTTTAATTTAATTAATTATTAAAACAAATTAAATGAGTCTTTTTATTATTAAAAGATAGGTGAAGTAATTAATGGGGGGATAAGTTTGTTTTAAAATTAATGTGGGGATAAGGTCATTGGGGAGTTAATGAGAGGGATTTGAGAGAGGAGGATAAGGAAGAGGGGAGGGCACTTGGAAGAGGGTCTTTGTTTTGGGGAAAAAATGGAGAAGAAGGAGGAGGAATAAATTATGAAGAAGATAAGAAAGGAGGAAATTGGAAGAACAATTGTTTTGATAACTTTCATAGAGCACTGTTGTTGCTGGGAACTTTGGGCTCGAGGGCCAGGAAACCGCAATGATTCTTGATGCTAGGTAGTCGGAGAGGCTATTCCTAGTTGGTTGGGAGGTTAATATTCAGTTGGGCAGTTTGGGAAAGCACAACAACAAGGGAACCAGGGGTTAAATCAACCAACTACAGGTTGAGGTATGTATTTTGTCAGTTGAATTGTTATCATTATGTTGTTGTTTTTATGTTGTTATTGTTATTATGTTGTTGTTGTTTATTTTTGGTATAATAAAATCATGAAAGGAATTCTAAACTAAATTTCAGTCATTTCTGTAGGAGATTATAGAAATATTTATTTATTTTGAGTACTGAAATTGATAGACCTTGCAAATGGTATCACAACCCGGTTTTAAAACTGAAACCTTGGCTTGACAACCCACATCACTCAGATTTTTTCTTTGTGCCAACATGGTCTGCAACCTTTGCCCAGTTTCCTAATCCATATATTTCAACTCCCTTACAGTTTGTCATACCTCTAAGAGCAATATCCCTTCATCTGCATGCCAAATTGGGTTGTTACAATCATTCTTGCTCTGTAAACACCAATAAATCTTAGATCAACACTCCAAACTTTAAACCCTGAAAAGATTCCTTGAGACAAGTGCCTGCATTCAAATCATAGAATGGGAAATCATGTGGGTAGAAGTGGTAATTATCACTGTAACAAGTAGCTGATTCATAAGAAAAACGACCCCATTCAAGCAAGAAATTACCAATGCCATAGGCACAATAACAAGTGCTACCAGCAGGGCATGAATAATAGTCATCGCACTTTGTTGGAGGTGTGATTAGAGAGGGAGGGGAAGAGCTAGGGTTAGGAGGATTAGACCCATTCTTGATCGAATATGATGGTTTCATTGTGATCCCAGATTTTCTAGATGAATTGTCAATGTTTCTTTGTATCTTGATGTAACCCTTCTCACCCCAGCTTAGGCCCCATGAGTTCTTTACAATCCACTAGTCCACATCAACTGACCCATAATCCACCAGAGTCACACCTTGATCCAAACTAGTTCCACAATTCCAAGTAAATACACCAGATTTGTATAACAGAAAGTCCCTTCCACCAACTTTAATGGCCACACTGACTCACTGATGTGTTGCAACCTTCTGTAGTGACTTCTCATCATTGGTAGGAATGTATTCATAGCCATCAATTTTTACTACATGGGAAATGTTCTGTTTGGTGTAACAGACATCGTCTTGAGCCTTATAAGGATAATAAAACTTGTTGTCAATACCACCATTGTTAACAAGAAACTGAAATTCATTATCCATGATACCTCCATTACATCCCTTGTTTGAGGAAGTATCACAGTCCATAAGCTCTTGCTTGGACAGAGAAATCAGTTGATTGGTCACAATCTAATTAATTCCTTCAACCACTGCAACTGTGGAGAAATCCCAACAACTCCCGCAACAACCCTGATCCTTGACATGGGTAACAATGTCTTTCTCCCTCCAGTCTATAGACTCGGGCAACCTATCAAATTTCACGTAATGATAACAAAGGTTCAGAGAGGAGTGGAAGGAATGGGTACCCATGGGGACATACATGCCCTTGAACTCGTCATTGGTGAGGTCTGCAAACCTGTTAAGGTTGAGCCAATAGGACTGGTTTAATTTTCAGTTGTGCCCATCGATGTAGAGAAAATTGTATTTGAATATCTCAAACCGCATCCGCTTCTCGTCCAGACCATTGTAGAAATTTTTATGTTGCGCCTGCCATCAATTAAAGACCTCCAAGATTCTATCTTCACACACAAAATCCTTGGAGTCGTATCCTATCATAGAAAACTCGCTCCAAGGAGGCGATCTTGCAACGCATAGCATAAGCATAAAGAGAATAGGGAATATGAGAGTTCCCATCACTTTTAAGTTTTAATCAATGGAAGCTTGCCTGCCTGCCAACAGAACGAAAACAAAAACAAAAATACAAAGCTAACACCATCGGCTATCTCTGTGAATTCGATTTTAGCAACACCCGATGATGCATGTGGAGCTCTGGTGAAATTCCAGAGCACACCTTAGCCTTGGAAGTGTAAACACTTAGCCATGGCCATCAAGAGAATGAGTGAAACCACTCAATAAAATTTATTTCTTTCTTCAGACTCTCGTCAAACCCTCGAACGCTCCTTCGAAACCCGGACGCAAGGAAATCAGTAAGGCTATTGTCGAAATTCATAGGCAATGCGTGAATTACGGAGGTGGTCGCGTGACCAGGAGAGATATCCCATAAATGACATGCTTATGAGATTAAATTTGATCAGAACGAATCCCTCGAACCCTACTATACACACCCTCGAATCCCTCGAACCCTACTAATTCATCGAGAGTCTATACACACCTCTGCACATCATGCCTCGAGAGTCTATGTGTTTGAGGGGCCAATAACATGGCTCTGCACACCGCGCTCAGTGCCCAATACCAAGCCACCGAGAAGAGGAGTAAGTGCTCAACGCACCTAAATATCCTAGTGTTCTAGCCAAGTCCACGAGGGGTCGAAGCTCAGTTCACCAAGCATAGGTTGGCAAGGGCCCCGCCCTTCAGGTGGTAGGCCATGGAGCCATGCGTTGGACACTTAAAATCCTTTATCTCAAAATATTTAGTGAAAACCTTAACAAGAGAAAGGGAGGATAAGGTTTTGTCGAGTGAGTGTGTGAGGGAGGAATAATATTAAAATCCTAATATTATTATAACTTAGACAACTTCCTAGATGAGATTTTTGTAATTTGTTAGATAAACATAAAAATTTAAAAAAAGAAAATTTCTTTATATAAATTATTTTTATATTTATTATTTATAGTAAATATAAGAATTTTACACCAATAAATTATACACCAAATTCTTTATATAAATTATAAGTATATAAGTTATATACTAAATAATCTTACACATTGCAAATTTACGCTTTGGGACATTACATATAATATACTGTGAAATGAGGTAATAATAGTTTAAAAATATTTTATGCTAGTAGCGTATGCACTATAAAATGTTGCTAGGATTAATATTAAGGGTTAATACTAATATGTTGATTAAGATTAGTATAGTATTAAGGGGATTAAAGTGGAGATTAGGTTAACGTATTAATCTAGGTTATGAGGTGTTAATAATAAATTTACATTGTCTTTAAAACACTATATTTAGTTTTCAAGTTTCTAAGGACTTAAAGAGGTAAGCAATAGTAATTGGCGGGTACCTCACAGTGCTAGCATAACAGGGAAGGGAAGGAGGTTAGTAACTTACCAGAACAAGTTACCAAGCTTAGAGGCTTTCGACCCCGACCTTTAGCCACTCACCCTAAAGAGAGTAATGTTTGTTTACAGAGAAGTAAAAAAAAACTTATGCCTAATCCTATGTTTGAAAGTATAAGTTTGAGAAAATGGGGAATGCCTTAAACTCTTCCCTAATAAGAATTTGGTTGATGTAGATTCATTTATTCAAGATATTTAGAACTCGGGGAAATCAAGGTCGAGGGGAATTGTTGCAAGGACCACCAGCACCTGCGCTACCACCACCATCGCCTGAATTAGCTCTCATTTTGCGCTCCTTAGTGGTTATTAATGAGACATTAAAGGGACTTCATTCAACTAATTTTGAAGTGGAACCCCCACCATCTGGAGTGAGTAACGTTGAAGTGTCAAGGGACTCAGAGGGAGAGCCTCCACTAGGGGACATCACTAGAGAACTACACAAGATAAAACTCTTAGAGTTTCTCGGGGGTCATGCAAGTGGACGTGCAAAGGTCTGGTTGGAAAGAATGACACAATTTTTCCCAGACGATGCTTCCACATAAAACGTAACGATAGTGATATTTCAGTTGAGGGATAATGCCTTGAGCTGTTGGGGTAACCTACAGAGGCAGTTGTAAATTATTCTAGACACTGTCTCATAGGAATTTTTTGAGGAAGGTTCCAGAGGAAATATTTATCAGCATACTATGAGGAACAACAGGTTGGAGCATTTCATGCTCTATTTCATCATAATAGGACCGTGTAAGAGTACAAGATCAGGTTCATGGAGTTAGTAAAATATGTCTTGTACATGGACATCGATCAACGACAGGTAGAATATTTTGTGTATGGGTTAAACCCTAAGATAAGGGCCATGGTACATATGTGGAAACCATTGTAAGTAGTTGAAGTAGTTGAAAATTATTGTTACGCAAAAGAACATATGAGCTGAAACAGAGGTATGATATCAACCATTCCACAACGTCTAGGATTCGTGGGGAAGGCCTCTAGGACGTTCTCTAGGGGAGGAAGCTCCTAGAGCACTTACATCAGGTGTTTCAATGGTAGTGAGTACAACATCCCACTCATCGCCAACGATGCAGGAAGGTCCACGACCTTCTCAGGGAGATGCATGTAGGGGCAGGGGTGCAAGGAGAAGGAATTCATTTCAGATATCGTCATTGGGTAGTGTGCAAGTTACATCTCGTGTTACTTATTGGGGGTGTGTAGGACCTCATTGCCGGTGTGATTATCTAGAGTCACAAGTAGGGTTTGTGCATAGAGAAGGAAAGGCCCCAATGGGAAGAGAAAGTAGTAGCCACCAGATTTATGAAATTGTTAATAACCTCCAGGTAGATCATATCTCCACTGTGATGGAGTCATTAGGTACACTAAATCATGTCAATGTTAAAAAAATATATATATTCTGGTGCTACAGATAGTTTCATTTCACCTTGTGCATTAGAAAAGTGTGGGTTGGCAGCCTATGAGCACGATAAATTTAAACAAGTCAAGATGGCTTCAGGGAAAAAACAAGTGGTAGGAACTAGCATCGATAATTGTCTAGTAGACCTTCTTGTCTGTATTACTAGGTTGAATGTGTACATAATTTCTCTAGGGATGTATGACCTAATCATCGGAATGGACTAGTTAGAAGCCTGTCAATATTTGGTACATTGTTTCGCGAAGAGGGTGCTTTATGTTGATGATGAACGAAGGTTAGTAGATATACATGGTGAACGAAGGAAGGTGTCTCTACGATTTATCTCAACCATGAAGTTTAAACGTTTCATGAGGGAAGGTTGCCAATTATATGTAGTGGAAGCAATCAATGAAGGGAAAGGAACCTCCATGGATCTATATCCAGTATTGTCAGAGTTTAAGGATTGTTTTCTGAAAGATTTGTGAGGGTTACTTCCTGAGAGGGAGCTTCATTTTACCATTCAGCTAAAACCCGGTGCAGAGCTAATTTCCAACACACCGTATAGGATGACGACGCCAAAAATTTGTGAGTTTCATGTGCAGTTGAATGAACTACTTGACTTAGGGATAATAAGTCCTACTGTCTCACCTTTGGTTTCACCAGTAATTTTTGTCAAGAAGAAGGATGGTTCCTTATGACTGTGTATAGATTACAGGGACTTTAATGGTGCTACAATGAAAAATAGGTACCCAATTCCATAGATAGATGACCTTTTTGATCCGATGAAAGGAGCACCAATTTTCTCAAAAAATTGATCTGCGATCAGGGTATCACTAGTTAAGGATTAAGGGAGGCAATATTCCTAAAATTACCTTTCGAACTCAGTCTAGTCATTATGAGTTTGTTTTAGTATCTTTTTGTTTGAAAAATGCGCCAACAATATCCATGAGCCTCATGAATGGTGTATTTCGAAAGTACATAGACCGCTTTGTACAGGTCTTTGCGAGTGGTGTTGTCGTGCCTTAGAGAGAACAAATTGTATAGCAATTTTTTGAAGTGTTCTTTCTTCCAAAAATAAATTCACTATTTAGGTTATATCATTTCAAGTGAAGGAATCTCTGTGGACCTAAAAAAGTTAAATGCCATTATGGAATGGCTAGTGCTAAAAAATGCTCATGAGGTAATAAGATTCATGGGGCTAGCGAGTTATTATCGGAGGTTTGTTGAAGGTTTCTATAAAATAGTGAAACCCATCACCACCTTCCAGTGCAAGGTGGTTAGGCATGAATGAACAGAAGAATGTGATATTTCATTCATCGAGCTTAAGAGGTTACTAACTAGTGCACCAATTCTACAAGTGTCGTATATGGAAAAAGACTTGACACTCTGCACGAATGCCTTGAAGCAAGAATTGGAGGTCGTTCTAATGCAAGATGGGGGAATTATAATGTATGTGTGAAGAAAGTTGAAGCAACACGAGGAGCTTTACAGTACTCATGATTTAGAGTTGGTGGTTGAAATGCTATCTCTCAAGCTTTGGAGTAATTATCTAGTGGGGTGAAGCTTTGAGCTCATAACATACCATGAAAGATTAAATCATATATTCACCCAAAGGGGTCTTAATTCTAGGCAGAAGCGATGCAGTGATTTTATGAGTGAGTACGATTTTGGAATTTCGTATATCAATGGAAAGGAGAATGTGGTCGTGGATGCCTTAAGTAGGAGACCATGTGTTTTCTCCTTGGTACCCTTAAAAGTTAAACTGAGGGAGTGTGTGTTGGGAAAACTTCTTGGAGATAGTTGGTATTTAAAGGTTACTTCAACCCTCTAGAGTGGGAGGAAAGTAGATAAAAAGTATGAAGGATATAGCCTGGAGGTAGAAGGATTTTTAAGATATCAGGGAATTATGTACATCCTCGAATGAGGGGATATTTGAAGCATCATACTCAAGGAATCTCGTAGAATAATATATTGTGAAAATGCAGGTGTGAAGAGGATGTATGCAGACATGAGGAAGCTTTTCTTCTGGGTTGGCATGAAGCGTGATGTAGTACATTTCATCTCTAAGAGCCTAGAGTATCAACAAGTGAAAGATGACCACCACAACCCGAAAACTCTCCTACAACTGCATGATGTTCCTATGTCCAAGTGGGAAGTCATTAATATGGATTTTTTTTGTGGGATTTCCACTCACATCGCATAGACACAATTCCATTCTTGTGACAGTTGATAAGTTTACCAAGAGTGCTCATTTTATTCTGGTTAGAGACACTTATGATGTCACTAATGTGGCACACATGTTTATAAGCGAGGTCGTCCGTCTGCATGGGTTACTCAAGAAGATAATTTTAGATAGGGAATCTTGATTCACATCTAAATTTTGTACAAGTTTCCAATCAGCATTGGGAACTCAGTTGAAATTAAGGACAACATATCACCCCGAAACAGATGGGAAACCGAGAGAGTTAATTAGTTTATGGAAGAAATGCATAGGATGTATGTAATGGATAATCAAACACATTGAGAGAAGTACCTACCTTTGGTAGAGTTCACCTACGATAAAAGTTTTCATAGCTCCATTGGAATGCCATGCTATGAAGATCTATATGGAAGGTCATGCAGGACACCTTTGAGTTGGGAAAGGTTAGAATATTGAGTGATAGTTGGGCCAGAATTGATTCAAGAGATGGAGGAACATGTGATTTAGAATAGGCAGTGAATAAAAGAAGCACATGATAGACAAAAAATTTATGTTTATGCACATAGGATTCACCAAATTTATAAAGTGGTAGATCGAATTTTCATTCGTATTAGGCCTAATAAGAGTACCATTCAGTTCGGGAAGGGGACAAAGCTGTCGCCTCGATTTATAGGATCATTTAAAATCCAAGAGAGAATTGGATCTGTTTCCTATCATCTTGTACTACCACCTCACTTTCATAAAACTCATAATGTTTTTCATGTATCTGTTCTACGTCATTATGTTACCAACAAATCACATAAGATGAATTGAAAGTAATTTCATGTATCAGATGCTGGATCCATCACGGTCAAACCATTACGCATATTGGACCGCAGGGTCCGACAGCTCAAGAATTGTTTGGTAGACCAAGTTAAGGTCTAGAGGGACAAATATAGCCCATGATATGCTACTTGGGAGGATGAATAGACGTTATGAAGAGATAATCCCTCACTTTTTTGACCACCTCAAGAATATGTTTTCTCGAAGGTTGGGTGTATTTAATGCCACCTTTTGACTTAGACAAATAGATTTACTTAAGGCTTGATCATCTTTATTTTCTATTCACTGTGAAACTGTTAATGATACAGTTGAACTTTTAAGACATATGAACCTATCTGAATGCCAATTCTATGAATGTTTAAATTTGTTTGAATTATGATGGATATTATGCAATGTATTTCTAACCTGAAAATTTTGACATATAAAGTTGTTGGTACATGGATACTGGATTGATATTATGATTAAATGCATTTACATGAATATAATGCATGTATATGTATGGGTTTGTGTTATAGACTAATCTCTAGGTCAATAGGATATGGAATATCTAGAGAATAATGATGATAAAAGGTTGATGTTGAGAACATCGACCAGGAAGCAGTATGGTGTGAATCTTGTATGTGAAATTATATTGGTTCAAATGCATTTCTATGATGTGTGGACAAGTGCAAGTTTTTTAGGTGGTGAGACTGCCTAAAACTGAATATACGATGACAAAATTCCTAGCAACATAGTGCCACTGTATGGTCCATGGTAGGTTGTTGACCCTAGTTCTATTAGGAGGGGTTTCACCATGTATCCTCTGAAACTTGGAGTCATGGGAGGATGATTTTAGCTCACGCTCCCCTAGACATGTGATGATGACTTCCAAATTCCTATTGGGGAAGCTTGGTCAAGAGAGTTGATACTTTCTCTTACGAGTTCTATCTGGAGTTAGGTCAATATAATCGATGCTCCAAGATAGTTCATTAGAGGAAGGATAGGGATATAATATGGAAGTATGCTAGAGAGGAAGGATGACTAGATGTAGTTGAGAGTGTGTGGGGATTTCTCCTTATGGTAGAATTTCTGAATCTCCTCGTTTTGAAAAATATGTATATATGTATGTTTATATTTTCTTAACTGAACTACAATTATCTAAGTGAATGCTGTTTGTGCTAAATTATTATAATTGAGGGATTTCACAAACATTTTAAATGGTCTACTATATTTTATTAAATGAATGGTATTGTTGATTGGATTGGACGTATACAAGAATTACTTTATTAGTGATAAGTATTTCCATTAATGCATGTGCGAGTCTTGATTGTGCTAGCTACACATGCATGCCTTGCACATGTACACTAGTATAGATAAGTGTTTTAAATTGATGATGTTGTTTATTTGATGTGGACGTATGAATTATGTGTCATTATCCTTGTATTGTAAATTACTCTAACTTCGGGATGAATTTTCTTGAAGGGTGGGTGTATGTAAGAACCCGATTTGATCAATTATTTATCATAGTTTTTAATTTTAATTTAATTAATTATTAAAATAAATTAAATGAGTCTTTTTATTATTTTATTATTAAAAGGTAGGTGAAGTAATTAATGGGGGGTTAAAGTTGTTGGGGAATTAGGGGGGTGGGGGGTGTAAGGTTGTTGGGGAATTAATGAGGGGGATTTGAGAGAGGAGGATAAGGAAGAGGGTCTTTGTTTTGGGGAAAAATTGGAGAAAAAGGAGGAGGAATAAATTCTGAAGGAGATAAGAAAGAAGAAGGAAATTGGAAGAAAATTTGTTTTTGGAACTCTCACAGGGAACTGTTGTCGCTAGGAACTTTGGGATCGGGGGCCAGGAAACCACAAGGATTCCTGGAGCTAGGGAGCGCAAGAGGTTGTTCCTAGTTGGTTGGGAGTTTAATATTCTATTGGACAGTTTGGGAAAGAACAACAACAAGTGAACCAAGGGTTGAATCAGCCAACCTACAGGTTGAGGTATGTATTTTACCAATTGAACTGTTATCATTATGTTGTTGTTTTTGTTGTTAGTATGTTGTTATTGTTATTATTATGTTGTTTTTTATTCATGGTATAAGAAAATCATGAAAGAAATTCTAAACTGAATTTCATTCATTTCAGTAGGAGATTATAGAAAATATTTATTTATTTTGAGTCCTCGAAATGGTAGGCCTTACAGTTCAATAAATATTAAATGATATATTTTTCCTTGTAACAACCCCATCGTTACGACAACAAGCGAAGATTTTTTTTTTTCAGGAGTTAAGAGGCAAGAAGGCGATGACGACAACAATTTAATCACACCACTAACGATGAATGCTAGCAAGTAGTCCAGGCAACAAGTTACTATGACACCACACACCGCCTCAAGACAACTGGTAAACATGTGCAAAATAACAAGGAGGATGACTACCCTTCCGATGCAAACACAACCATGCCTACAAGCTAAGGGAGAACACCCACATCCTAACATAATGGCCTATATGAACAAATACTAGAGCCTCAAGGAACGTGTACCTAACACCTAAAGGCATTCGACCCTTGTAACAAGAGCAACTTGCACGCTCATCAACACTCACACAAAAGAACCTACTCCATCCAAGATCTCGTTTGTCGCTATCCCCAGGGTGCACCATGATCCCCTCATCAGGAATCATGTCGTTCCCCAGGTGATAGATGTGTCAATAACCTTGGTGCAAAACAAAAGGGACCAAGACTCAAGAAAACTCTGATGAGCTAGGAACCGAATACTAACTAGGAGACTATACCTACCCCACACAATGGTTGACGAGACACAAGAGAATGAAGACAAGGGGTGATGCCAACCCACATGACATCATCCCCGCCCCCACCAATCACCCAGTCTAACCGGTCTAGGATTACATTCAATTTTAACAAGGGTTCCATTCTAATGGGAGATGTCCAGTTATAATTAGACAATAATGCGTCCGTTAAATAAACGTTAATAAAATTAATTTTTCAAAACTAAGTGGTCAATACTAAAACCATAATTATAAATGCCCTCTATCCTTAATAAAAATTCAATCCAACGAGTCTAAAATTTGCAATCCATTCCTTACTTACCAATCAAATTTTAATCTTTAACACAACTTAATCGATCAATTCTATGTTAATCCAAATTCTCCAGCCAACTAGACATTAACTTAAATAACAACATTTACAATCTTAAAGTAGAATTCTATCATTATAACACTTATGAACAATTAAATCTCAGCATTTAGTCTAGTTATATTGACCGAACTAAGAATATTATTTGTTTAATAATATTAGAAATAAACTACTAACTATTAGCAGGGATGCAACAATTTATCAAGCAAATTAACATAGTGGTTACTTAACAATTAATATAGAAATAACAAGGCAATTACATGACCATTAACACGACAACTAAAAGTGCACTAACAAGGTAGTTTACATGACTATTGTCATAACAAGTAATACAACAATAGAAAGGAATTTAAGGTGTTAGTTAACATTTAACTCGTTGTGTCATTTAATCCAAAGATTGAATATGCTAGCCATTTACATTGTTGTAGCAATTGTTTTGGCAATTAATACGACCATTACATAACAATGAATCTAGCAATAACAAGGAATTTAACTCAATGTTATCCATTTTATTTGCTGGCAAAAATCAAGGCATTTAATGCGACCATTACATAGCAATGAATCTAGCAATAGTAAGGCATTTAACTAACTATTATCCATTTAATTTGCTATGGAAAAATTAACAAAAACACAGTGCCCACATGGTGGCCAATCATGCCCTGTCGATAAAAACTCAACAATAAAAGGCAAACGTATCCAATCAACATAAATGCAATCCATCATTCAAGGGAAAACACAATCACAGTTTCAAAGCAAAATCGTGGTCATTACTTCAAGTCAGTTACGAATTGAATAGAAAAAAAAAGGGTGGGCAAATTCAACATGCACAAAGTCAATTTTTATTTACCAAAATCGTTGTCCTTCCAGAAAGTGAATTTAAGATTTAAAAGGCTAAATTCATGGGTGATTTTTACAGCAACTCAGTCCATTGTTGGAAAGCAAAACTGTGGGCAGTTAAAACGGAAATCTTAGTCTCATTTGAAAGAAAAAACGTGGGCATTTAAAACAACAAACTCAATTTCATTTGAAAGAAAAAACGTGGGCATTTAGAACAACAAACTCAGTCTCATTTGAAAGCAAAAACGTGGGCATTTAAAACAATAAACTCAGTCTCATCTGAAAGAAAAAATGTGGCCAATTAAAAAAACAATCTCGATCTCATTTGAAGGAAAAACGTGGGCATTTAAAACAACAAACTCAGTCTCATTTGAAAGCAAAAACATGGGAAATTTTAAATGGCAATCACTGTCTCATTTGAAAGTAAAACGTGGGCATTTAAAATGACAATCTCTGGAAAAATTTAAAAGAAAAAATGTTTTTCCATTTCCAGGATACCAATACCAAATGAAAACATGAATCAATTTGTTTTTCCAATGCCCGAATACCAATACAAAATGTAGACATGAATCAATTCGTTTTTCCATTGCCAGAATACAAATACAAAATGCAGACATGAATCAATTCATTTTTACATTGCCAGAATACCAATACAAAATGAAAACATGAATCAATTCGTTTTTCCATTGCCAGAATACCAATACAAAATGTAGACATGAATCAATTTGTTTTTCCATTGCCAGAATACAAATACAAAATGAAGACATGAATCAATTCATTTTTCCATTGCCAGAATACAAATACAAATTGCAGACAATAGTAAGAGAACCAAAAGAATGCAATCATCCAAGGACAACAATGGAGGTAGATGGCTGATAGGTTCATCCTTTGCTCATCATCCTTACATAGAAAGGCAGATCATTGAGATCCATAGGCCTATTAACGTTGAAGCGACGACCATAGATCAGGCTCCTGGCCGACTGCCCAGGTGAGGACTGATGAGCGAGGGATGATAGGAAAAACCACCACAATGGTCACAATCAAACACCATAAGGAGGTCAAGACATGCAGGGAAAAGAAGTCCATGGGAGTTAATCAATCATTGAGCTAGGCTATGAAAGAAATCCATTCATCAATTTGGACAATCAATTTACTTACTCCATTAAACATGAAGATCCAAGCATAAATCCTACAACAATCTACCATACAAAAATGAAGAGAGCGTATCATTGCCTGATTGCCCCCTCTGAGTGACGTCCCGTGCTCTCTGTGAAACTCTTGCTTGTCGACTAGAGAGACTTCACCTGTACCTCCTAGCCAATGCTAGGGGTACTCTTCATCCTCTTTATCCCCTCGAGCCACAAAGGGGCCACACACACTATCTAGAGATTCAGCTAGCTCCCAGCTCGCCTCGCAAGACCAAGCTACCACTCCTCACCAAGCTGGGTATCCGAACTCCCACAAGCTAAGTCATTCAAGTAGATATTCCTGCAGCGTAATGTTACACAAATAGAAGATATCCTTCATCCTTCTCCTCCCTCCATTATATAGAGTTTCGAAGTCTGTTACTTTCCTAAAATCTCATTTAATTAACTTTTTAAAAATTAAATCCTAAAAATTCCTCCCTGTACAAGTGTCACCCATCCCCTTCATTCCTCCACAAATTAATTTCTTTAATTAATTAAATTCCCTTGTTTACCTCACCCACCTAGAGTCACTCCTAGGTGTCCCCAAATTCTCTTACAGGTTTTAATGACTTTCCCCATTATCAATTTGTTAGTTCAATTTTAAATTAGAAAGTTCTTAATGGTAGATACCTTACTAAGTTTGACTTTCTGCTTTTTCCCTTGTGTTTCCCTTTTCTTCTTATGTTTCCCTCTTTTCCTAGTTTCCTAAATATTTTAGATTTCCCTCTTTCCCCTTTTCATTTAGGACTCAAATTGGCAGGTGTAGAAATTAACCCCCTTTTTCCTTTTTCCCTTTTTAGTTAATAATTTTAAATTATCATAAATAATAAAACAATTATTTCCCTTTTTTTTAAAATTTTACCCGAACATATTTTTATGAATCATTTAAATTTCTTACCCCCTTATTTTTACAAGATTTAATGAAGAGTATAATTATTATTTTTGTTTTTTGTTTTTTTTTTCTTAAATAGATAGATGAAATTTTACCACTAGCATAATTTAGACTTAGACCTTAAATTTTCGTACTGGGCGACATTTTATTAGGGAATTTGTTTTTAAAAATTCTTAACAGATTATTCATCCTAAGGCCATCTAGGTTCATTCATTTATCATCAACAACGCAATGTGCCCTTCAAGATGCACTAGGTGCTCCAAGGGTGTCACTCGCCTTAATTTTCTTCCGTTGCGTGACCTGCCCTTTAGGACGCACTACGTGCTCCAAGGGTGCCACTCACCTCTTTCCATTTTTCTTGTGCGACGTGCCCATCAGGACGTACCACATGCTCCAAGGGTGCCACTCCCCTCTTGACTGACTTGGTAGACATAAAAAAACCCTGGAGTCAATACTCCGCCAGGTGAACTTGTGGGAGACTAAGGGCCTCTAAGGAATAAGGCCCCCACCTTATTGCACGCCCCTTAGAATCATCATGAGCAACTGTCGCAGTCTTCCCTCATGGCATCGTGGGTCCTCTCGAACGAGGTAAATGTTAACCTATAATTTGAGCCATGACGGGAGTTCTAGTAGGTTGTGGCAGGGTTGTTGTCCACACCTCTCCCTCAACATCTCTAGTAGTCGTGCATGGCCCCTTTACTCCACATGTGAGTCTAGTAAGCAAGCTATCATCATCCTGCATCATCAATGAATCATGTCAGAATATATCCATATCATATCATCTAATCAAATGCACTAATATCACAGTAAAACAATCAAACCCCATTGGTACACTCCCCGACTCGATCTGAAGTCCAAGGGGTTCCATCAATGCCTCTGCATCCTCTAGGTCCAAAATCATACACACTCAGTAAAACCGAGTCAATAGCACATGTCTATGTCAATGCAGTAAAACAACATGTCATCAACCCATAATGCCTCATAATCAAAATCAAATGTTTTAGTAGCATAATAATCCGGATCACTTGTGAGCAAGTGTCCTCAAAGAATATGTTCGCTCAGTGTGCCAGAGCGGGACGTTACATACACCCCCTCTTGGTCTAAACTTCGTCCTGAAGTTTCATAGTATAAGTGTCAAAATAATGTGTATCATAGTATCATAATTCTATCTATCAAACAAAAATGGAAACTGCTGGCGCATATCATATGCATCCTTCCAGGTTTTCGAGTGCAGAATATAGTTGTCCCACTGGACCTTGACCTGATCTACTGTTTGACATCGTAGCTATGAAATGCGATGATCCAAGATGTGGATCGACTCAGTCGTGAGTGGCCCCTCGTCTGATACCTGCAAGGAACTCATTTCAATAACATGTGTAGGATCACTAATATAATGTGTCAAACATATACATGAAAAACATTGTGCATATGCCTCAAAGAATTAGGCAAGGCTAGTCAATAGGCCATAGGGCCATTTCTCTCCACAATCTCAAAAGGTCGCATGAACCTAGGAGAGAGTTTAGCTCCCTTTCCAATCTTGATCGAACTCTTATGTGGTTTAACCTGTAAGAAGACTCGATCTCCAACCGCGTAACTACAGTCGACACGGTGCGCATCGGCATAACTCTTCTGTCGATCCTGCACTTCTTTAATCCTTTGTCTTATCGTTTTCATTTTCTCTTCAATTTCTTGGATTGCTTTTGGTCCCACCAAGACCCTATCCTCAAGCAACTCAAAGGTGTCTGACACAGTCGCCTGTAAAGAGACTCAAAAGGCGTCATCTTAATGGTGCTTTGGTAACTATTGTTATAAATTAATTCCACTAGTGCTAAGAATTCTTCCCAATGCTTTTGTTGGTCCATCACGTACATGCGCAACATTTCCTCCAAGGTCTGGTTCATTTGTTCAGTCTGCCCATCATTTTTCGGGTGATACACAATACTAAAGTTAAGTTGGGTTCCCAACGCCTCTTGGAAACTTGTCCAAAATCATCCAGTAAACATCGATCCTCGATTGGATATAATCCTCTTAGGCATGCCATGCAGCCTCACAATCTCACTGATGAAAACTCTAGCTATGTCAGGTGCTTGATACATCGTATGCATAGGAATAAAGTGAGCACTCTTTGTCAAAGTGTCTACTACTACGAAAATCGAGTCATGTCTCCTTGCCGTCAGTGGAAATCCAACAATAAAATCCATCGAAATAACCTCCCATTTCGATTTTGGAATAGTGTGTGGCTATAGTAATCCTGTTGGGTGTCTATGTTCATACTTTACCCACTGACATTCTAGACATTTTTCCACATAGTTGACTATGTCTGCTTTCAATCCCTTCCAGAAGAATAAGGGTTTCAGGTTTGTCCTTATCTTCGTGACTCCCGAGTGAGCCATGTAGATGGCTCTATGAGCCTCTCTTAGGATCAACATATTCAACTCGTCATTCGGCAATACATAAATCCTATTTTTAAAACTCAATAAACCATTGCTATCAAACAAAAATCCTTCAAATCTAGGTGCCATCATTGTGTTTTGTCCAATAAAACACTTGACCTCTTTTTACCAGTCATCGTCATGCATCTGCCATTCGGTTCACTATTCCTTTTATGTAAGTAATCTCGAAGTTGTACTTACTAAGCAATTTCGACCAAGGTCCTTGTCGCGTGTTCAGGTCGCTTTGCATAAAGATATGTTGTAGTCCATAGTGGCCAGTCTTTAGTTCAAATTTTCATCCAACAAGGTAGTGTCTCCAAACTTTCAAGGCATATACGATGGCTAACAGCTCCAAATCGTGCATCACGTAGTTCTCCTCATGCCTTCTCAGTTTCCTCAAGATGTAAGCGATCACTCATCCATTTTGCATCAAGACTTTGTCTAATCCTTCCTTGGATGCATCAGTGCATACCAAGAAGTCTGCGTCCATGTCAGGGACCTTTAGTATCAGTGTTGTTTTCAACAACTCCTTGAGCCTCCAAAATGCTTATGTGCATTTCTCGGTCCAAACAAATTTCTTGTTTTTCTTCTGCAATTCCATGATCGTATTCGCTATCTTCAAAAATATCTCGAAGAACCGTCGATAGTATCCTGCTAAACCCATGAAGCTATGAACTTCTGGGACATTCGTCGGCGTAGGCCATTCCATAATAGCCACGACCTTTGTTGGATCCACAACGATGCCTTCGCCGGAGATGACATGCCCTAAGTAGTGAATCTTCAATTGATAAAATGATCATTTGGACAACTTCCCATACAATTTGTGCTCTCGCAGACACTATAGTACCAAGTGCAAGTGCTCATCATGATCCTTTTTTGTCCAAGAGTAAATCAAAATATCATCAATGAATACTTGGACGAACTTGTCCAAGTAATCGCAGAAGACCCCGTTCATCAAACTCATAAATACCCTTGGGGTGTTTGTTAGTCCAAACGGTAAAATAGTAAACTCGTAATGTCCAAACCTCATCTTAAAGGAAGTCTTAGGGACATCATCTTCCTTAATCCGTAATTGGTGATACCCTAATCGCGAAACAATCT
Organism: Picea glauca; assembly: GCA_000966675.3. Classification (NCBI taxonomy): domain Eukaryota; kingdom Viridiplantae; phylum Streptophyta; class Pinopsida; order Pinales; family Pinaceae; genus Picea; species Picea glauca. Next base: position 20,223 of record JZKD02S0159528.1, read on the forward strand.
TTGAGAACATCATTGCACCCTTCATCTGATCGAACAGATCATCAATCCTCAGCAACGGATATTGATTCTTGATTGTGGCCTTATTCAATTGACGGTCGTCAATGCAGAGCCTCCACGACCCATCCTTCTTTCGTATGAAAATAACAGACGCACCCATGGTGACACACTTGGACGTATCAGTCCCAGGTCCATCAATTCCTTCATCTTCATTCCAGGGTTGACATCCGATAAGGCATTCTAGCTATCGATCGAGTCCCTTGTTTTAGGTCTATAGTAAACTCCAATTCCCTCTCCGATGAAATCCCAGGTAACTCCCCTACAAAGACATTTGCAAACTCTCTCACCACCGGGAGGTGTTCTAGACCTTCTGCTACTCCCTTCTCATTTAATGCAAGGATATCATAAAGCTTACACCCCTTGAGCATGCTCTTTCATAGCTATAAGAAAGAGATGAACCTTAGGGAAACTCCTTAGTTCCGAACTACAATCACTCATATTTTTACCTCATCATCGGCTAAGCTCAATTGTTTCGTATTACAGTTGAGTATCGCCTCATGCGATTTCAACCAGTCCATACTAATCACGATGTCATAAGATCCTAATATCATGATGTACAGGTTAGACCTAGTGAAAAACTTTCCCAAGTTAAGCGTATAGCCTGTAAACTTTCCTCCAACCTTTTGATTGGCTCTCGAAGCCATCTCTATGAAGCTAAAATCATCATGTTCAATTTCCTTTACCTTAATCCTTTTTAGCGCTGCACCGGGATCTATCAAAATACTAAGGGTCTAGTCAGTGACGGTACCCGACGTCTCGAGCACATTCGACTGGTGCTTTGCCTGGCAGTTATTCACCACTGCATAAATTCAATGGGCCTTGCCCATATCTCCCACGGTAGGGAGTTCAGTTGATCTAGATGCTCTAGTCCTCTCCACCAAGCAGTCGCGCTGGTAGTGTGGCTCCCCACACATCCAACACCCCTTCTTCGGTCCAGTACTCCTATTGCCCGAAGTAGAAGATGAATTTTAACAATAAGGACAAACTCGAACTTCCTGACTTTAAGTTTCTAGGTAACTTGGTGTGGAGCATATAGAAGTAACTCCAAAATAGGCCTCGTACTCGGGCACCATGCGATTACCTTGTTGCAAGGCATAGAACTCGTTGAGCTGATTCTCAATGAATTCCTTAGAAACATACCTCTCCTGGAACCATCCCTTGAACAAATCCCATGACACGTCGCCAATGGCCATGTTCAAAAGGGGTAGGACCATCTTCTACCATAAAAGAGCGCTCCCCTTCAGTTGAAAGACCACCATGTGGACCTTCATGCTGGAGGTCGTAAACGTGAAGTGTGAATCACACGCCTTGCTCTACAACTATTATTCGACGACACCATCGTCTGTGACACTTGTGGACACTAGAACTCATCTCTCTTGAGATCTTGGAGGATGCTAATGATACTAGCTATTGAGCGTTGTGGACCCTCAGGGGCACCCTCTAAATGCGATCTCCATGAGGATACGTTAAGGTTTTTACTTAACAAAAGGGTTAATACTCATGGGTTTACTGCATTTGAAATCCTGGCGATCCACAGTCGCAGGGGTGAACACACTCTAATACCATATGTAATGACCCCATCTTTACGACAACAAGCAAAGCCGTTTTTTTTTTTTCATTTTTTTTTTCTGGACTTAAGAGGCAAGAAGGCGATGATGACAACAATTTAATCATAGCACTGATGATGAATGCTAGCATGCAGTCGAGGCAACAAGTTACTATGACACCACACACCAGCTCAAGACAACTGGCAAACATGTGCAAAATAACAAGGAGAACAACTACCCTTCCGATAAAAACACGACCATGCCTACAAGCTAAGGGACAACACCCCCATCCTGACATCATGACCTATATGAACAAATACTAGAACCTTAAGGCGCATAGACCTAACACCTAAAGGCGTTCAACCCTTGTGCAAAGAGCAAATTGCACGCTTGTCATCACTCACACAAAAGAACCTACTTCATCGAAGATCTCATTTTCCAGTATCCCTAGGGTGTGCCATGATCCCCTCGTTAGGAATCATGTCGTTCCCAGGGTGATAGATGTGTCAATAACCTTGGTGCAAAATAAAAGGGACCAAGACTCAAGAAAACTCTGATGATCTAGGAATCGAATACTGATCAAGAGACTATACCTACCCCACACAAAGGTTGACGAGACACAAGACGACGAAGAAAAGGGGTGACTCCAGGCCACACGACATTATCCCTGCCCCCACTAATCACCCAGTCTAACCGGTCTAAGATTACATTCAATTTTAACAAGGGTTCCATTCTAAGGGGGCATGTCAAGTTACAATTAGACAATAATGCGTTCGCTAAATAAACGTTAATACAATTAATTTTGTAATTCTATGTGGTCAATACTAAAACCATAATTATAAATTCCCTCTATCCTTAATTAAATATCAATCCCGCGAGTCTAAAATTTGCAATCCATTCCTTACTTACCAATCAAATTTTAATCTTTAACACAACCTAATCGGTCAAGTCTTTGTTAATCCAAATAATCCACCCAACTAGACATTAACTTAAATAACAACATTTACAATCTTAAAGTAGAATTCTATCATTATAACACTTATGAACAATTAAATCTCAGCATGTAGTCTAGTTATATTGACTGAACTAACAATACTATTTGTCTAATCATATTAGAAGGAAACTACTAACTATTAGCAGGGCTGGAGCAATTTATCGAGGAAATTAACATAGTGGTTACTTAACAATTAATATAGAAATAACAAGGCAATTACATGACCATTAACACGATAATTAAAAGCGCACTAACAAAGTAGTTTACATGACTATTGTCATAACCAGTAATACAACAATAGAAAGGCATTTAAGGTGTTAGTTAACATTTAACTCGATGTGTCATTTAATCCAAAGAATGAATCTGCTGGCCATTTACATTGCTCTAGCAATTGTTCTGGCAATTAATATGACCATTACATAAAAATGAATCTAGCACTAGGGTGAAATCATGAAGGTGGGTTACACTTTTGCTTGTTTTATGAGAAAAAAAACTGTATTTTCACAAGTTATTCAACTTCTGACATATAAAAGTATTTTTTTTATTTAGAATT